>JAYEVE010000051.1:0-135606 GCA_036346375.1 Guadua angustifolia
TGCTTTTATTTCACTTGCTAGAGAGATGCTATCGGTATCAATGGCAGATCATGGTCTACTACATGAAGAAAACTGATTACACATTAGGAAATTAAATTAATCGGACTGGTCGGGTGGGAAAACATGATTACTACCGGGTCTGCTCGATCTAATCTAAATTTGTTCAAGCCGCGAGTTGGAATACTGGATGCTCTGTGATACAATCCGGAGACGGCCTGTCACAAAGGTGAACAAATCACCACTTGTACGGCATCGCTGATAAGATTTTTTTTATGGCATAATAAAGTGTGGAAAAAACTTACCCCTCTCGTACTTTTTTCCAAATCTAGCCCTGTGTGAACGTGATTACAAAAATAGCTCCCTTTTCCTACTGCAGAAGTGTCGACAGGTGATACGTGTCATCTATCGTACTCTTGTACCTCAATAGATCCTGTTAAACTGTTAAGCTAGGGCAATGTTCATGCAAGATTGCTGCTACGACATGGTAGCTTAGCTCTGCAGGATTTACAGCGGTACAAGAATAGGGGTGTTTGGGACAGCTCCAACTCCACCAAAATCTGTGGAGTTGGTGGAGCAGGGTATTTCTAGCTCTAGAAATTTATAGAGATGGAGTTGTAAGTACATTAAGGCCCTGTTTGGCAGAGCTTCAGCTCCCAACTCCACCCCGGATCTGGGTGGAGCACTGCCAAACACCCCAACCTGAAAAACAATAGAGCAAGCAACTCCGTGGAGCAAAGAAGAGTTCCAAGATGCTTTTTGGAGCAAGGATACATGTGCTCCACGGATGGGTTTTTTCAGAGTAGACGTGGAGTTGAGGTGAAATTACCCACCTTTGCCACAGGGGTAATACCCCCTCCCGAATCGCGATCCCACCTGACCTGGCCTCTCCCCTTTGCCGCTAGGGCTTGCGCTCCCTCCGCCCCTCCCCTCGCGTCTCCCTCCCGCCGCCCCTTCCCTCGCGTCTCCCTCCCCTCCCGCTCCCCTCCCTTGCCGCCGCCTCCTGCGCCCGCCGGCCACCGCGCCCCTCGCCTTGATCGGCCACCGCCCTCCTCAGCTTGCCTGTCGCCGCCCTTCTCCCAAAGAAAGCACCGACGGCCCTCCTCCCAGGCTTGGCCGCCGCCTTCTCCCAATGGCGCCATGACACCTCCTCCCAACAGCCAAGGTTCCCTCTGGCGTCTCCCTCCACTGCTGCCCCTCTCAGCGTGCCAAGGTAAATTCACTAATCCAGTAGATTAGTGTCAAAGATAAACTTGAGATGAATGTTCCTTGTTTGTGTAGAACCAGATGAAAGTTGAGATGAATGAACTTGAGATGAATTTGAGAAAAATTTTGTAGGAATTCCATAGGACCAGATGTATTGCTTGTTTGTGTAGTACCAGATGTATTGCTTCTGTGCTTGTGTTTACACCGTGACAGGCTTAGGAAAGATTGTGTGCTTCTGTGCTTGTGCTTGTGTTTTCATAAACTTGTTGCCTGATTGAGGCACAGAGGAGTCATTGTTTATTTGTGTTTCTGAAACCACTAATAGGATTGAATTTAGATATCAGCAGGAAAATATATATTGATTTGATTACCTCACATTCAACCACTAATGTGGTGAAGTGGGAAATATATCAATAAAAAACACAAGGGATCTGCATCCATTCAACAATCGTGCTAAAAAAAGAAAAGAGAGAAAGTAAAAAACAAGTGAGGTTAATGGATGACGCAGAAATATGTCAAAGTAAGACAGCATCAATGTTGATCTACCCCAAGAAGAGAACACTTTAGCTTGGGAAAATCAGCTCCATGCCATTGGGAAGTTTCTCCGTAATGCAGCTTAAGCCTTAAGTAATGCATTACATCTGAGAATGTTCTGGGGAGAAGTTCCACGACAAATGATGTCTATTGCAGTACTGTTTCAGATTTTGGCATATAGCTTGCATTTAGCAACTACCCACTTGCATATCAAAATCATTTTTGCAAATAATAGTATTCTTCTAAGATATTTGGTAACAGGTAAGCTTTAAATCTTCAGATGGAATGCTGCGATGTTGTATGATTTTCCTCTAAGATATTGTATGCTGTAATAGTATTCCACTAAGATATTGTATGATTTTCTTTTTTGCAGAGACAGCAGGGCAACACTCTAATGTATTGCTTTTTCTTTTATGGTGACGTGAAAAGAAATTGAAACCTTGTACATTCCTGTCCTCCCAGCCCACACAATTTGGTCAAGAAAGAGGAAAGTTGATAGCAGTGCATTCTTCGACTGAGGAGGACATAAAGCAAAGTAAGAAAATTAGAAACCTTTCTTCAGCTGATTGAGTTCCCAGTATAATACAAGCTTCAGCATACCTTTCGAAGTAAGATCAGTGGCAGTGGAGTTCCTTTGGAAGGAGGACTAATGAAAGCATGCAGATCATATATTTATGCAGAAATTGTTTATGTAATAAGAAGATACATGTTTGTAGGATTTATTTCACCATTGGATTTATTTTGTAAAGAAAGGGATAAATCTGACGAAGTATATTTTTTTCTGTACTGATACTACTGTGGTCGTATTCTATTTTACTACCTGTTCGTTGCAAAAGGAATCAACCAGTGGATCCACATTCAGACGTGAGACGTCCATGTGAGGATTGTATGCAAAAACACGGTCCATGTGAGGATTGTATTTTGGTTGAACATATGAAAGAAAGAAATAATCGCCGCAGGGAAAGACAAAGGAAAGGAAAGCAAATATTCAGACGTGAGACGTCCACAGCAATCGAAGCAAAACATGAGAAAAACTTAGCACATGTTCGCAGCGACGCCACAAAAAATCAGAAGTAAAAAAAAATCACAGCCAGTAAGCCTTTCTTTGAGGGTAATGTTGACCATTCACCATCATTCTATGATCTGGAGCTAATATCATGGCCAAACACCACAACTCCAACTCTAGTTCTGCAGTGGAGCCGCTTTCTGATGGAGTTGTGGAGCAGAGCTGAAAAAAATAGAATTTGAGCTCGCCAAACAAATTTCCTAAGAGTGTTTAGGTAGATCATCTTGTTTACATTTTAGGCTAAAAATATAAACTTAATTTACTTTATTTTAACCTATAAGTTTCAAATCTGAAATTTGGAAGTTCTGAGCTCTCCCAAACAGGACCAATATAGTAGATGATATATATCACCTATCGATACTTCCGTGAAGAGAGAGGGGTTATTTTTGTAATTGTTTCTGTGTGGGTGGTTGGATTTGAAAAAAAAATTACGAGGAAAGGTTACGAGGGGGCTAGAAAAAGCGTTTAACTCGAGAAAAACTCGCCAGTTCTACCGTGTGACGTGTCGCCTGCTTTCTTGTCTTCCAAGTCGCGAGTTTTACCCCTCTCGGTTCTTTTCCTCGCTTGTCGCAGCTAAACCCTAATTCTAACACCAACTTGCCCGCCGCGGCGGGAGGAGAAAGGATCGCCGGAGATGCCGCCTGCGGCGACGGTCGCGTCGGCGGTGGAGAAGCTGCAGGCTGCGGCGCAGGACGCGGCCAACTCCTCGTCGCGCTCGACCGCCGCCTTCTCCGAGCAGGCGCACCAAGTTCTCGTGCCCAGGGCCGCTGGGTATGCCCTCTCCACTGACACCCGCCCCCACCTCCTCCTCTAATTTCACGTTTCCTCGGACCTCATGTTTATGCTCGCTTGGTAATTTGCTTTGATTTGGTGCGGAATTCGGAGTATGCTGCTCATATTGTGCTGTAGTGGTACTTCTCGTCTGATTATCTTCTACAATGCAAATCTCGGTGTACTTTCAAGAATGTAACAACACAAATTGGACGATTTTGACATATTTTCATAGGCCGTTTTGAACTAGTCTGAAACTTTTTTTTTTACCAATTACGATGCAACATTTTTTTTCATGGAACCAAAGGATGAGAGGCCCATGGAAATTCTCCTCTTTTGAAGATTACATTTATTATCACGTTGAAAATTGGAAGTAGTAGCTTTGGTATTTCAATCTTATACCAGGTTTTATATATTGATACTGTACACCGAGTACTAGTAGTAGCTGTTGCACATTTTGAAAATCCCCTAATGCAAATGTATAACAAAATGGCATGCGCAACATGACACTGGTTCCTCTACAGCTATCAGCAATGCAGAAAGCTTGACAATACGAGTTAAAGTGCAGTAATCTGTATATTTTACACAAAGATGCAGCGGGAGTAAATCTTAAGTGCTTCAACAAAATGTCTATGGCACAACCAATTTTTTCACATTTGTTTATTTTTGTGTCAAATGTCTAGGCTATCTCTTATTCTATAGAAGTGCATAATACAGTTTTGTTTATGCTGACCTGTGCTCTATCGTAAACCTGACAACAAGAGTAACGACTGGGTAATGTACTCTGCATATTATACATGTATCTGCAAAGCTTCTAAACAGCAGATTTCCACCACTTTGGTTGCCAATGGACACGCTTCCTGGCTGTTTGAGCAGAGCATTAGGCGATTGCAGCCGCCCGATTTGCAAGAGATCATGATGCCCTAGTTCGCCACTTAGTTGCTGCAAAATTTTCCCCATTTCCACTTCCGCCATCGCATTGCCCCACTTCCCCTTTGCCTTCCCAATTGAATCCCTTGCTCTTGTTCCTCCTAGAGCCACTCCTTCCCACACCCACCATGCCGCCGCTCCTCATCGCCTTGTGCTCTTCCTCCACTCCGCAGCGTCGCCACCTTGCACCCTGCTGTGCCGCTGTAAGCCCTGTTTCGATGAGGGCATTGGGATTGACACTGTTAACCAGTAGCTGCAGGGGGTCGTAAGCCACAGCTTCTCAGGTGAATTTTGCTCCCAAAATCAGCTTCGATACTGTGCTTCCAACGACAAGTCGCAAGGGTGTTCCAAAGCACGCAGAAAACACAAGGAATTTGATGGGATAATCATCAAGCAGGGTGCTAGGGCTTAGGGGACGGTGTACCGTCTTAACCACAAATATGAAACATATGAGTGTCGAACAAGTTTTAAAGCTGTTTCAATTTTCGAAAAGATGAAACCTGTCGTGTCGCAGGTGTTTCAAGTTTAAAAATGAAACTTGTTGGCCTGAAAACTGAAGCTTCTAATTTAATTTGCAGGTGTTTTTTCAAGTCTTGAAGAACGGAACTCCTGAGCTTGAAAAATGGAAACTTCGAGTTTCAGGAACTGAGTTTAAGGGTGAGCTTCAATTAAGTTTCAATGAGTTTTAAACATAGAACTTAATGTTCACCGTGTTTTAGTTACATCCAAAAACTGAAGATTCAAAACGATTTAAAAAAATGTGAGTTTTACAAGAGTAGGTTTCAGGCAAGATTCAAAGATTGAAAAGCCAATTTCAGAACAAACTTCAGCCTGCCGCGTCCGTGCTCGTGGCCACCGTGTTCACCCGCGGTTCGCAACCACATACCGCTGCTCGTGGGTCGCTGCAGACGTCGTGAGAGGAGAGCTGCCTAGGAGCCTTTTCGAGAATAAAGCCTATACATGTCATTAAGATAATAAGTGATATTTTCTAAAGTGACAACGAATAAAATTGTCATTATCCCAATAAAGAATAGTAAATTGAGGCCATGTTTCTCTTTCCCTCCATTTCACTATATTTTTTTAGGGTGCAATACAAACCACGCATGTCACACCCAAACACTACATGCACACATGCACATACATGCACATCCACTACATACGTTAAGAAATTAATTGGAGGCTCTACGATCTCCGAGCACGGAGATATGTTGTTCTACTGAACGTACACACGCGTGTATCTGTTTTTATTTTTGGTGAGCGTGCATTGACTCAGAGTCGAACACAGGAGGGTTGGGCGCACGACGACGCCTCGCTGTCAATTGAGCAACGTTCAGCTCTCCCGTTTCACTATATTTATCTACAACCCAATATGCATAGACCTAGAAAGCATTAAATCCAAGAAAAATTTAACAAGAAATAACCATATGTATCCCCTATTGGATGACATACCACAATCACTTAACATCTTTCAAAGCATCTAAGTAGGGGTAGAAAGTGAAAATATTGTAATAATTGCATTCTTGATTTTTTAAAAAATGTGCACATATTTTAAAACAGAAACTTCTGAAGCCATAGACAACTATAGTGAACGGGAGAGAGGAAGAGTAATCAATTGGTGTGTTTCATGCATGTTCTAAACCATTTGAACATATAGAAAGGCAAATCTCTACTACTAATTACGAGTTGGTGGTGGTGGTCCGTTCTCTCCTCCCCCCGGCATACCCACAAAACCGTCATTATCCACGATCTTCTATACATTGGCGGACGGAGAAAATTTTAATTCGGTTGGACATGCATGTGTGATATGCGGTGTATCAGATTCTTATCTCAATCAGCCGATTCTATTTTCAAATATTACACGACCGATTCTTTTTCTATATACTGCATATATACAGCTTCTGAGTTACCATGTGCCTTTGAGTTGCTATATGCATCCTTTCTATTAAATATTTACTTGCATATGTAGATAAGACATCTTTTCTTTTTATCTAAACACGTATGGACTTGATTCCGATCGGCAAACAGCATGCACATAGCTATGCATGACGTGACTAGATAAGTTGTTATCTCTATCTCTATCTCTACTAATTCTGATTAGGAGTTGGTGGTGGTACGTCCGTTTTCCACCCTCACCCCGATACATGTGCGCACCCGCGTGGCTGAGTAAGAAGTGGGCAATGGTTATCCAGTAGATTGGATTGGATCATTCCGTCATAGGAGGTAAATAAATATGCATAACTCATTTAGTGCTTTCCTTTTCTCCCATTGATCTGGCGTTCAAATCGGCGGCGATTACTCCTGTGCTTTTCGGATTGGATTGATCGATTCCCTTCCAAAGAAAGCAGATGTCTGATTCATGGAGTTGGGTCTTTTCTAGCCTCTTTTCCTTTTGTTGCCTTTCTTATTCGACGCTTTCTTAATCTAGATTCCATAGATATATTTTCCACTACTGAATCTATATAACCCCACCACTTCTCGCCTCTCTTGCAGATGTGTTGAGTTTATCCGTTGAGTAGAGGTAATGGGTGGCCTTCCTGATGTCGTCGATACGGTGTAGGGGCAGGTCGCCAGTGGTGGGCGGCGAGATAGGCTGGCGGCGCTGCTGGAGCTCACGCACGGTGGATGATGTCAATAGGTTGAAGGAGGCGCTCGCGAAGGGAAGCGAGGAGGCGGTGGAGCTAGTTGATGGGGTGGGGCTATGGTATGACCGGAGTAAGGCGTATGAGCCATGCACGCCGCTGATAGTGGCAGCCACATACGGATAACGCCTACCTCTTTAATGCCTTTGCGTCTGTGGGGCAGCAGGTGATGTCTCTTTCGATCGATCTGGATCCCCAAGCTCGACCCCTCCGAGCGGGAGTTGATTCCTTACCCCCCCTAGCTCGAGGTCATGCGGGAGCCGCGTGGTCAACGACGCGGTCAGAGGCCTCTCGGCTCGAGCTCGAGCTAGGGTTTGCTGACTGACCCGTTGACCGGGCAGGGTTTTTGCAGTCCCCGACAGATACCTCAATGGAGAGTCCTGCAAGCACAGTACCACAGAGGATGCAGCCTGTGAGGGAGCAGAGGATGAACCCTATACTCGAGCAGAGGCTAAACATACTAGTGTTGAAGATGAAGCGCATTTTAGATCATGTAAGTGGTTGGAGAAGATTATGTGTGTGGCTATCCTTGTTGTACTATACGTTATACTTGTAAAGCGTTCGTTTCCTGCAGAGGAGACAAAATTGGTCATGGATGCCATTCAAAATGGTTTAAGAATGATGTATCTTATTTACTATTTTAATATGGTATTTCGTTTTGTTAACTCATGTGCTATTCGGATATGATCTTTTACTTTGTTAACTTATAGATTACATAATTATCTTCTCATAGTAATAATAGTTGTGAAATACCGAAAGCATCCACCACCTTTCGCAGTCACAAGTTACAAAACTCGCCCACCGCCTTTTTTAGGCTGGTTTAACATCCTGCCAGCAGCTTTGTTAGGCCGATTTGACACCACTCCGCACACAGCGAAGTAATAACATACTACCTATTTCTTCATTTCTTTAATCAGCTTGACAAAGCTGTTAATAGCGTGTTGTCACATCGGTCCAAAAAAGCCGATGAGACAACACGATACCCTCTTTCTCAAAATGAAGTGACCATAAGCTAGCTATTGCTTTCTCAAACCGATTAAACAACTCGCAAGCAGCACCTTTGTCAGGCTGATTAGACAACTTGCAGGTAGCAGCTTTGTTAGGCTGATTAGACAACTCGCGGGTAGCAGTTTTCTTAGACCGATTTAACAACTCGCGGGTAGCAGTTTTCTCAGTGCGCTTAGACAACACGCTGCCACCAAAAACTTACTACAAAACGGCGCTATGTCCAATATATACATTCCACACAATACTGAACCAACCCCCACACTGAACACTATAGCCCCCTTCATCGACGGGTTCACCATGGCCAATTATGCACTTACGCAGTGATTCTTCGTAGGCGCAAGCGCTTTTGCCGAGAAGCGGAAAAACTACCCAAATATTTCTTACAAGGATGCACTTGTGCCACTAGAGTTTCCCTGTCCAAACTGCGATTGCGACGAACCGGTATGGATAAAGCAGTTCAGACATCCCAACACCGCTACCCGAGCGTACTACACGTGCCACTGGGAAATACGTGTAAGTTAATGATATACATTTATATTCCATGGCACCTTTTTCAGACTTCTAACTTCGTCCTCATATGACACCTGGGAGAAGACAGTTGCCCTTCTTCCAATGGATCGATGGTTCGGACAAGTACGATAGGGAGTACTTGCAGCACCGAAGAGTACATCCACTTCGCAGATGCTAGTCAAGCGATTCCAATGTTAGAAGCCTAAGGAAGTCAAACCAATGCGACTGTGCTACCGGGATGACGATGCACACTTGTGGAAGGCATTAGAGGAGCATCAGGCACATCGCAAGGAAATAAAGAAGATAAAATAAAAAATGAAAAAATGAAACAACGCTCGCTGGCAGCAGGAAAAAATTGAAAAAAAAAGAATAAAACAGCTCTCGTTGGCTGCTGGTTTTGACCAAATTTGTCACGACGAGGGCCACCTTAGAAAAAAAAATTGCCAGGAGTAAAAAAACTCACGTCTTTCCGAACATATACAATTAGGCTGCAGCCCATTCAACCTTTTCGTATATCCATGCAAACAAACAAAGTACTCGAATCAAAACAAAACACGATCGACCATATCAATTAATCCAGGCAATTAACTGAAAATCCAACAAACGTACGTACGTACCAGCATTCCAGCAACACAAAGATAGAAGTAGACAACGACGCGATGTAAACAAATACTACTTCACATGTGATACACAGCGGGCTAAGTTAAAGAAGAGGTACAAGGAGTACTGACCCGCGCGGCCGCGTGACCAACCCAAAGTGAAGAGGCCAGCAAAGCAACACACCATTGACAGAACAAGGGTGGTACGTGCAACGTACACTGGCACACACTGCATCGAATCAGAGAGACCTGATTCCCCAAGATGTCGGCGCTGCATGCCCATGTGGACACTGCATGCAAAGAGGCCGCCTATCCTATTTCCTCAAGATGTGTGGGCACTGCATCGAATCAGAGATATCCACACATAGGCGGGGCCTTTCTGTGAGTGGCCTACAGAAATATATAGGCGTTATTCGATGCAGTGCCTACAGTGATCAAGTTGTGTATGGATTTTTTGGGGTAATATTTCATGAAGTTAAAAAAATTATAGACTCGGTGTATCCGTGTATACATGCATGGTATAGAGTAACACAAGACAATGCTACTCACATGTTCGGGTTTTTTTTAAAAAACAATATGCTTTTTAAATAAATGCAACATTAATACGTGGATTTTAAAAATTGTAATAATAATACACCGTAGCCAAACGGTTTGGCGAAATAGCATTTTTCGTCATTCGGTTCGGCGAAAATACTATTTTCGCCAAATCATTTGACGATTATACGTTAATCCGTGATTAGATGCGATTTGAATCCAAATGACAGCGAGCTACCTATTTTTCGCTAAACGGTGTCACCACATCATTTGGCGAAAAATATTATTGCCAAACCGTGTCGTATGGCTCAGCATCGGCAATAGCCCGTGCATAGGCTATCCACCGTACATAGCCTACTTGTTTTGGTTGTTCGGAATGGTTATGTTCACGACGACTCGGCGACAGCATAGACGCAGTGGTTGCTCTTGATTCAACTTCGCAGTTCACAACACAGTCTGTCACATGACTCACAAAAAGGAAGCTTCCTCGGGATGTCTGAACATTCACACTCACAAGAAGGAATTAAGCCGTCTGAACACACACAAAAAGGAAGCTACCATTCTCGGGCTGTACGTACTGGCCTGCCACGCAATCACAACGTTCCTCCGCCACGTCTGCAAAATCACAACGTTCCTCCGCAACCACAACGCGCAAAATCCAACCGACATACCTACGGGCCCGCAGTAGAAGGAATTACTTATTCTATCGGACAGCTCTTGCAACATTTTTTTCAACGTTTGCAACATCTGTTTACTGTGTCGTATTTCTACTGTTATCGAAGCAAAATATTACATACGTTGAAAAAAATTATTATATCTGTAGAGAAAAAATGTTGCAATACGTCTAAAAATATCAGACGTCCGAGTTAAAATCATTCTGAACATATAAACACGCAACAATTCGCAGCTTGATTCTTGAAAGCATTCTAGCTTGGAGTAGCAAGTCTAAAATCGCTGTCATTTGGACGGGGTACGCTGGTCGTTAGATTTACCTCGAAACGATGTAACAAGTCCTGTCCCAATTTTTCCTAGAACGACATGTATTAAAGCGGTCCATACATATATAGACTAGGTGAGCAAGCGCGCGACAGCTGGCCACGGGTGGACACGCGGGCAGCGGGCATGCCAAGGCAGCGGAGCAGCGTCGCGCGCTTGCTCAAAATCTATATATGTATGCATGGACCGACTGCGCCCTTCCAAACAAACACACAGCCGTCCCATCGAATCTAATTACTTAAGCAAAATTTAAGATGGCGAACGTCCCGGTGGCTTTGGCGGCGCTCGGTGTAGCTACCGCCTCCACGGCCATCAACTTGGCCGCGTGCGAGCCGCCGGCGGGATTCGACAAGAACGCCTACCTTCTCGCGCTCTCGGGGTCCTTCATTGCAGGGGTGGCCGAGGTGTACGCCGCCGTCTGGGCGTCCGACGACGTCCGCGGCCGCCGTGCCGCTGGCAACAAGTTCATTTACGCGTCCATCGTGCCGCTCCTTGTCTCCGTCGGCCTCGCCATGGCTCCGCTGCTCTGGTAAGCCGAGCGTGCACGGTCCTTCGAATAATAATGGCCATGTCCATCGATCAGATACTCTTGTGGCCGTTAAATTTGCTGCATGTAATAGCTGGCTACTACGTACATCGTCCAGATCCAAGTCGAGTGTGCTGTATGTGTACGTCCATGTTGTGGTGTAGTGTTGTGTACTTTGTGTCATGTTGCTGGTTTGTATGTCGATAATTTGGTCACTTTCCATGCGTGTGCATGCTTAAATTGTTTTAAGTGATTATCTCCACACGAATTAATACGCTAATTATTCGGATGTATGTTTATATGGATGTATCTTTACTACTCCTAATTACGAGTTGGAGGCGGTGGTCCGTTCTTTCCCTTCCCACGAGTATACCCACGAAACGGAGACAGTTTTAATTCGGTTGGATATGCATGCGTACGTGATCTGCGGCGTATCAGACTCTTATCTCAATCAGCCGATTCTATTTCCAAATACCACACGGCCGATTCTTTTTCCATATATTATATGCATACAGTTTCTGAGTTATCATGTGCCTTTGAGTTGCCACATGCATCATTTCTATTAAATATTTACTTGCATGTGTAGATAAGATCATCTTTTCTTTTTATCTAATCACGTATGGACTTGATTCCAGCTAGTCAGCAGCATACGCACGGCTATGCATGACGTGACTAGGTAAGTTTGTTATCTCTATCTCTACTAATTCTAATTAGGAGTTGGTAGTGGTACATCCGTTCTCTACCCTCACCATTTCTTAATCTGGATTCCATAGAATCTCCTCGGTTGTTGAATCTATATAACCCCACCGCTTATTGCCTCTCCTGCAGATGTGTTGAGCTTATCCGTTGAGTGGAGGTAATGGGCGACCTTTCTGATCACGTCAATACGGTGCAGGGGTAGGTCGCCGGTGGTCGGCGACGAGATAGGCTGGCGGCGTTGTTGGAGCTCACCTCGGTGGATGATGTCAATAGGTTAATTGAGGGAGGCACTCGCGGGGGGAGGCGAGGAGGTGGTGGAGCTGGTTCATGGGGTGGCCGGGGCTATGGTATGACCAGAACAAGGCGTACGAGCCATGTACACCGTTGATGGTGGCAATCACATATGGATAACACTTACCTCTTCAACGCCTTTATGTCCATGGGGTAACAGGTGATGCATCTCTCGGTCGATCCCATCCATACTGAGTCTGAACCTTATATTCCTTATATCATATGCAAAGTATTTTTTGTATTTTTTATCGATATTCCTCCACTACGTGGAGTCAGCAGGGTGTCTAAATATTCCATCCTTCTTACGCTCTTCGGCGTGCCATCGTAGCAATTGAGCATGCCTTTTGTTCGCAAACAGACGCTTCAGATGGGGGATTATAGGGAAATACCACACCACCTTGGTCGGGGGTCTTTTCTTCTTACGCTGCGCCTCGATGTCGTCATCGCCGCGCTTATACCGAGATGCCTTGCAAACGAAACACGCATTCAAATTTACAAACTCATTGTGATATAATATGCAATCGTTTGGACATGCGTGTATTTTCTGCATTTCCAGTCCCAACGGGCAAACAACCTGCTTGGCCTGGTACGTGGTTGCTAGCAACACGTTACCCTATAAAAGGACATCTCTGAAGAAACATAACAGTTCTGCGAAACTCTTATCGGACCAACCATTGCTTGCATTCAACTGCAGCAGCGTAAGCACAACATGCAGGTTTTAGAACTCTTCCTTGTAGCCTGGGTATAAGGGTGTTATAGAATTTTCTACCATACGCTGAAATTTTTGAAAATCCCTTTCACTTGTGAGGTCCTCCTCCCTATCATGCAACATCTGTTCTAGATCATCTTCATAGTTATCGATGAACGTGTCTTCATGGGTGTCGACGAGCATATTTTTGACCACAGTCGAGTCGTTGTCTTTATCATCATCAATCAGATGCCCTTCACGTACAATTTCATCTTCACCGTACTCGGTCCAACAGTGCACGGATCGCCTAAAGGTTAGAAAATTACTTCTCATTCTTGCAATTGACGCACAGGCAACAAATATAGTTCATCAGTTTATTTGACTTGTACGCCGCAGCCGCGCTCAGAAAACTAGTCACACCGTTAAAGTACTCTCTATTGCGACGGTCCGCTTCATACATCCATTTTCGATCTATCTACAAATATTTATAACAAATAAAATCTCAGTAAATCAATAAGTGCTCACAAATTGTTTTATTCATTTAATTTGTTATGTAGTGCTAATTAATCTAGAAATTTTCATTACTTATAAATCTATATCCAAATCTCGATTGTAAAATCAAGTAAATAATTGCTATTAGTTATATAATGGTTCGTTCAGCAAATTTACATTACTTACAGAAGTATTAAATTAACATACACGAAATAAAGAAACAATTTTAAGCAATTAGATTAAACAATAGTTAATTATGAAGTGCTACCACATTCAAATTCAATCAACGTATTAAATGCAATCACTAATTTAGTCCTCTAAATACTTAAATTCAACCTAAATCATAATCTCACCAATCACTATACATATAAAAGTTGGTAATTTCAAATCTAGCCTCTAGATTAGAGCTCTAATTGCGTTGACTATGCAATCAATAATTCTCACAACCTACAACAATATAGAACGTAATATCCAACTAAAGAAACAACTAAAGAAATGTACATCAAGATATGAAGCTTAGATGACGAGTTAGAAACGAATTCCACAAAATTTGAGAGCAAAAATTCGCCCCCTCTCCACCCCAACTGAGCAAGAACAGAGCTTCTCTCTGTTTTGGACAGATTAGGGAAGGAAGTCAGAATATATATAGTGCCACATTATCACTGCCGGTTTTTTTTCTCTAGAACCGGCAGTAATATATCACTGCCACTTCTATCTCTAAATCCAGCAGTGATATCGCTGCCATTTCCCGCGCAAATCACATTATTATTGCCGGTTATACTGTTGAACCGGTAGTAATACATCACTGCCGGTTTTATCTCTAAACCCGGCAGCTAGTGATATTGCTGCCTTTCGCGCGTGGAAATTATACTGTTCTTATCACTGCCATTTGAATTTAGAACCGACAGTGATAATATTATCGCTGCCAGCTCGGACCTACCCGGCAATGATGGAGGGTTGCGGATGAAGCAGTCTGTAGTAGTGCATATCGTCACTGTGTGCATCGGACGCAACAATCAAACAGGATTATGCGGGGGCGCCATATCACCCAGGTTGCTGTTCATAATGAAGATTAAAATTTGACAAAAAAAAAGGTCCAGAAATAACTTCGGGGTCGATCTCCATTGACTAAGCACCGGATCACTCGTAGTTACCCTAGAAGCATTTCATTTGCTGAGAATGGCAACACCTAATGAGATTCAAATATTAAAGTAGGGAATTCCCCAGCAAAAGATGATACTCCTGCTTAGTCGAGTATAACAATCTCTTTATTCCCGCTTAATTAATATACTAAAATTACTTATCCGCTTTTTTAGCATTAAAGAAAATGCATACGATGGAAATATTACAATATATGCACCTTTGATCTTCACAAGGAGTTTATTTCGTGGAAGAGCGTTTCTCAAGAGTAGAAACTAGAAACTTATATTGCGGAAGGAATCAAGGAAGTAGAACCGCTCTTGCCCCTGCTACTCTTCCTGTGTGCAAATTGCGCCTATTGCAACACAAATACATGGAACGGATGCACCTTTCAGGTAAGCCACGCAGAGCAATAATCTTGGGCATGCGTGGCGATCGAAACAACGAGAGGGAACGAAAACATTTCCTTAGCTAGCAAGGCGAGCACATTAATTTATGATTTTAGAACAAGATTCGAACATGGTAGGAAAAGATATATTACTGACTGCACTGGTCAACATCGATCCTTGATTCTTCTATCAAGGAAAGCCACAAAAAAAAAGGCATTCTTGTTTCTCTTCCGAAGCCAAGTTGTCCGTCGACGTAGCTGGCCTTGTCTTCAGTGGAGAGTCGCCCCCGCACCACTGCTTTTCGTCAAGGAAAGAAAGAAAGAGAGGATAAACGATATTAACTTTGCAGCTGCACATGGGCTCTCCACTGAGAATTCATTCGATGAATCTTATGTGTATGCATCCGTAATAATGTGGCGATCTGAGAATGTTTTTAAGCTATATCTTCTTTTCCAAACCTAAGCTGATAATTTTTCTAGCTTTCTGAGAGGTATCGGAGCTTTGCTACTAATTTTGAAAGGTAAGAAATCTCAGTTATTCTACAATTAACAGACCGAAGAACGGCTTCACGAAGGTGATGATGAGACAAGCACTTTACAATTGTAAACTTGAGGAGCTCAGAAAGGTAAATATGTACTTTGCTTAATATGTGTATAGGAGAATTTTAATGCTCATTGTATGATTTAGGTCATACTAGATAATATGTATCATACTCTTTTAAGATCCCGTTGCAACGTATGACCACCTTACTAGTAAAAGTTAAATTTTGAGTTTTACTTCTTGAGGAAAATCTATATGGTACAACCATGTTTTCCAAATCAATTCGCTACAAACTTTCTAGGCTATTTTATTACGTAAAAGGCAATGATATCATTTTTATTCATGTTAACCTTTGCATCACTGCAAAACGTGACACCATTATGTACTGCAGTCGGGCTGCTAGTCTGTTGAAGAGATTTAAGGACGATTTTTCGTATCATATTGCTACAAGTCGACATTGCATGGGACATATTGATGAGAATTGCTAATTTAAAGACGTCCTTGTTAAATCTTTGATTACTATGTTATTTGAGACAATTCTTCTTCCTTCACTTCTGGTAGCAAACTTTTTATAATATTTGTTAAAAATTGTAAAAAAACTCATTTGAAAGTCATGGCATGTCTTATCATTCCCGTCAATCTTGTAGTATACCATATCAGACTAAGCACGGTTCTTCAAGATGTATTGTACACTACTACAGAACGGCATATCAGAATCGGTTCTTTTTTAGCATTAGAATCGGTTCTAGTCGCGATACGATGTCCTTAGATAGTGATGAGGTGGAGCTATCGAATCGGTTTTGACCCGATCGTGATAAAATGTCATCAGAATCGGTTCTTTAAGGAAGTGATTGTGATGATATCATCATAATCGGTTCTTTAAGGAAGTGATTCGATGACTTCATCGTAATCGGTTCTTTTGTGGAACCGATTCGATGAGTGTGTCATCGAATCACTTTTCTTAAAGAACCGATTTCGATGATGGGGTCATCAAAATCACTTCCTTAAAGAACCGATTCGATAGTGTGTCATCGTAATCACTTTTCTTAAAGAACCGATTCGATGAGGTGGTCATCGTAATCACTTCCTTATAGAACCGATTCGATGATGGTATCATCACAATCACTTCCTTAAAGAACCGATTCGATGACCCATTGGGGTGTGCCATTTTACAATTTCTCCAAAAAGCACAGATTAAAACAATATGCACAATATATATCATCACATTCACAATACGTAAGACAGATGCATATATCACATTCACGTAACGTAAACGCTTTAATTACAACACATATATATCATAGTCGTTCACAATAGACAACACAAACATGACAATCAGTACATGGACTTCCTCTGATACATATCACATTGACATATATTATTAATATTGTTTACATATGGACTAGTACGATCGTCGCCAGATCTCTAAACTCGCCATCCTCTCGATATAACTTCTAACCAAGACCAATCGCATAAGTGGTCTCAGTAAATTGTTGAGTGCTTTGGTCGCCTAAACTCTTCCGGGGATATTGATCTTCTCGCAAAATGTAAATGATGTATTAATTTCAGTTTCAAAATTTCTATGTAAAAGGCTAAGTATATTATTATGCACGTTACATAAAATTAGGGAAACATAGATAAGTATTAGGGGCAATCACAAAATAGACAGAACTACGGCGGTGTTTACAAAATATTTGGATTATAAAAGATTAATTCAAAAGCGAAAAAAATCCAAATGTGAGAAGCTAATATTCTAGTAAAGACATTGAGTAATGCCTCAATGCGCTGAAAGGACAAATGTAAAAGCTACTCCTTCATGCCATTATATTTGTCTATAGCGTTGTAAACGCTGTTAACGCCTACGATCAATCACAAATTATAGACGCAATCGGGATCAAGAACAATAGACACATAATGTAAGAGGTGAAATTCTCTCGCTTTTTATTGATTCTATCTTTTATAATGAGAAGCACCGATATATATAACAAGATGAGAGAGGAGTTCGGATTTGACCACACCATAAAGAGATAGAGTCTAAACTGAATTCGTTTAGAGTCCTAATCTCATAACACATAGTACACACACAAACCAACAAGTACTAAATCTAAGAAAATATTAATAATAAATAACACATCGTAACCACTTAATCTCTTTTAAAGCATTTAAATAGGGTCAAGAGTGGAAACATTACGATAACACTCTCTTGATTCTCAAATAACAAATATTTTAAAACAGATACTCCTAAGGCCAAGCAAAAATATAGTGATGTAATTTTCTACTAAAATTCAAATGGAACAATATTCGTCATGTAGCAATCGTCTTTTAGAAGCTTCACGTTTTGGATTGGACCACACTAGTGTTTCATGTAGAACTAACTAATACTAGTGCTTTTAGATAATGACAGTGTTCCAATAGAATTATTTTGTATTACTTCATAAATCTAATACTTGATCAGATAGAAAATTATACCTTAGGAAATGGTGTGAGTTGTCAACCACGATGAGCATGTAATTGCATGACATAGAAGCAAGAATGGTCACCGCTGCCTGTTGATGGCCTTCGCGAAGAAAGAAAAGAAATTCAGCCCACGAAGATTAGATGTCAAAAAATTAATCATATATATGCTAGGCACTTGTACCTTAAATCGCTTATATTGCGGTGTCTTGCCTTTTTGTCGTCAGGCGGCCCTCCTTCATCGACATAGTCCGAGAAACCCCTACATACATTGGAGAGCACCATTGAGTCAAAAAATAAACGTAGTTAAATTCCTCGATGTGTTAGGTTTCAATAATGCGCTTATCAAGAAGGAGGCTTGATCGCAGATGCCATCGGTCTCTTCTCGATCGAAAGTTAAATGTGTAGATCGTGTTTTCACTCGGAACGAGGACGAGTAGAACCCAATGGTTGCTTATTAAATAAAATGTAGTGCAAGGAAATAAGTTCACGAGCGGTTTTAAGTGCGCATAAGTAATTGAATCGAAAAGTAGTACTTACTCCTCGTGGTACGGCAATACAATGAAGTCCTTCTTCGACTCAGCTTGCAATACCCCCTTGATGTAGGTAGCAACGAACCCCGGTTGAAGCCTAGCCATGATCGCAGACACAAGCTCGGGGTCGACAAACCCAACTTCGTGTAGATTAAATCACGGCTCGTTGTCTCATTATCCTGCAACTCGTGTTGAATGTGAGAAAACATAATGCAAAATCCTATAAAAGTCATGAGCGCAAGCTATGTGGTGTGATACTCACAACGTCCATGATCGTAAAGTAGAAATATTGACGGCTTTCATTTGGTACACACGGAATAGATCCTCAAAACTGACGGGGAATGTTCCATTCTCCTCGCGGTGAAAATGTACCATTTTATACTTCACGTTGAAGTCGACTCGACGCTCTTCCCCTTCACCTTATCAAGGTACCATCCATGGAGGAGGCGAGTCCACTTGCCTAGCTCATTCGGTTCGTCAGGCGATGCAATCGGGGCTTTCCATGCTCAGAGGCCTTATAATCATACAGGTGCTGTGGGTCTGTGGCCGACTCTTCTTTCTGGGCGAAGGAGTCTCCGAGGTCGGGCATGGGCTTTCAGTACCTTAAGGGGCGCCTGTGGCCTCTGCTGCCTTTGCCCTCTTGGCGGAAGGAGTCTCGGAGGCCTCTTGTGGTTGTACGGAGTCTCTGAGGCCTCTGTGGTTCTCTGAGCAGAGCAGGAGGAGGCGCAAGCGCAGGAGCAGGAGGAGGAGCAAAAGCAGGAGGCGGTGTAGCAGAGCAGGATCAGGCGCAAGAGCAGGAGCAAAGTGAGGAGCAGAGCAGGATCAAAGGAGCAGGAGGCGAGGAAGCGCAGGAGGAACCTACGGCACGCATATATTTAACTTATGCAGAGTTTCGAATGGTAGAGAAGACGTGGAGGATTTTTACCTTGACCAAGACGACACCCGTCGTGGGCCACTTGATGAACGACATGCGTGCTTGCCCGAGAGTGGTGATATCTTCGCTGGGGAGGGCAAATCGAGCACATGTGATAAGAAGTCTTCGTGGACGTAGTCCACTGCACCTCATGTAGCCCTTCCCCACAGCCGACCATGCACAAGGTTCGGCCTCGCTGCATGGAAATGCAACCTCAGCGCGCGACCTCGACGGAAATCCATCCTCCGTCAAGATGGTGAGTCGGCACTTCGCAGCACCGCAAGAAGTGTACAACTTGAGGAAAACATTGCGGGAGTTACACTCGTAGCTTTAACTCAGAAAAATTAATTATTACCTTCACCGGGACCGGTCAGATCATTTTGGAACCGCGGTGATAGGTCGGGCACTGACTTTCTACGAGAGTCGAGGGCATCCGCTCGACTCGGAAAATCATCGCCATCATCTCGGCCCTCAGCGATCCTCACGTGCCGCCATCTCCCCTCATCTCCCTCTTATCTCTTCCTCACGTGCAAGATCTCCCCTCATCTCCTCTTTAATCTCCTCCTCACCGCTCCCTTAGTGCGTTGAGGCGCTCCGCACGTGCTCGCCATGACCTTGAGTTGGCACTCGCAGAGTCATCTTGAAAGTAGGACTTCTTCGTGTGTCCCGCCTCTCGGCAAGCACCCCCTTATGGTCGGACTTCCGATCGCAGACGACAGGATGTCCTGCGACCCTTGGCTCAGAAGGTCCCGTTCTTTTCACGGGCTTACCTCTTCCCGTAATAAGCGAGTACTGAATTAGATTTGAAATACAACAAGTTGGGTCAATTGTATTGTACTAAGTTAGATGTCTTACGATGGTAGAGACGACTTGAGCTAGAGCGTGGTTTGCAACTACAAGTCGCCCGTCAGGGTTTTTTTGTCCTCGCTAATACCCAGCTATGCGTGCCGCTCCTCGATATGTGGGAGTAAGGCATCACCGTCCGGAGTGAGCGACTCGGCTTGTCGCGCCCACTCGCCTTCTTCCCTCATAGCCGCATGTACCGAGGTGGTGCGGGTGCGTGTTAAGCCTCCGGACAGCGGTGTTCTCTCTCTCTGTACTTGCTGCCTCGCGCATACCCTTCATCCTCGTGAACTCCGCCCAAACATCGTGGGTCACAAATGGATACTTTAATGGTGTACGTCCTTTCAAAGACGTATCATTGTGCATAAGGGTCTTGAAGTGCCTCAAGGCCACACCCATCCTATTCAAGGCGCACTGCCTCATTGTGGGTTCATCGTCCTCCTCTATAATCCATTTACTCTTAACCTCGCCTCACAACCGATTCTTCGCCACGACTTCCTTTCTCCAATCCTTAATTGTTATGGGCACTCTCTCCTCACCAATTGGCCAATAAATGACCCAGATCGCCCATGTACTTAGGAGGGCCCGTGCACTTCGGCATTGAAGCGGAGAACCGCGGCGTTCTCCTCAGAGCCCCTTTGTTTGGTCCTCGGCTCTTCCTCACCTTACTCGCCCTTGAGTAATTGGAACCATGCTCGGCCCTCAAGAAGACCTTTCTACTGTCTGCGACGAGCCGATGCTCTCTAGTTGCGACATTTTGAGTTTTCTCATCCGATAAGGTCATATGTGTGACATGAGAGAAAGCAATTTGAAGCTACTATATGCACTTGACAATAAATCTTGTAAAGGATCAACAGATAATTCATAGTATGCAATTGTTCAACAAAAGTCTATCTATTGACCAACTTAATAAGTTGGAATGATAACTCCTAATCTCTAAATTCGAACGGATACATGTGGGTTACGAACTTAAACTCTAACCTCTGCCGATAAAAAACAAAAGCCCATTCCATATGACAAGTGAATTTAGCACTAGCAGATGTTTACTTACACCAACAAGTTTCAGATTTCACAACATCAACAGAGAATATGAGCATTAATGTACTAATGCAACAATAGCAACACAAGAAGGTCAAGTTAGTGTTTACATAACATGCAATATCTGTTGACCAACTAAATACGCACTCAACGATAACCCCTAATCTCTAAATAGGTTTGGTCCTAATCCCATTCGAGGATATGTGGTTAGGACAAGTTCTAAGCCGTTGTACAACTTCAGAGAAAATTTCAAGAAGATCCCCATTGTTCTCCGGATACACGCCTCGATAACAGTCAAGAGGGTGTGTATCCGGAGAACACCAGGAAACGCTATCAAATCAACTCGGTTGTACAACATAGCTCAGAACTTGCCCGAACCACATATCTCGAACTCGCCCAAAAACGTGGACAATTCGAGACTACTCGCTTATAAATATGCTATTCCAGCATATTTATAAATAAACACTCTCGAACGGGAGACGTAGGTTACGCAACCTAAACTCTAACATATGCTGAGATAAAAACAAAAGTAATATGTTGAAAGTAAACACATGTCTAAACAAAAGTAATATGCTAAAAGTGAATATTACCAGTAAGCAAGAACTAAAGAAAATGACAAAGGATGTAAGATGTAACAAAGAGCTCAAGTTGATTATTAGAGTGCTCAAGTTGACAAAGTGATGTAAGATGTAACAAAGAGCTAAAGAACATAGTATGCAATTCATAGTATAAATCAACTAACATAGAGCTCAAGTTGATTATTAGAGTGTTCTCGATGTCGGGTTGCCTTAAGAGGCCCTCCTCGCCACAATAGACGAGAAACAGATAGATTTGTGACAACCTTTCCACAATTTCAATTCAATACTTGATGTGTTTTAAGTTAATCAAATGTCACCAAACATGCACAGCTCAGAATCACTTCAACTACTTTATCGGATAGTGGCGTAACACTTAAGCCCTCATGCAAGGTCCCCAAGTCAATATAATCGATTTACATGCACTATCCAAAGAAATTGTCGCCAAGTCAAATGTCTTTACAAAATAATATAAAGTAAATTGGATCGACAACGATCATTTCTTTTTGACAACAAGGACGCGCACGCTACACACACCTATATGGCTATATCCACACCAACACAAATAAACCCACTCAAGCAGAAAATGAAGAGGCTTATTTTTTAGACCTATCACATGAACATACATTTGTATATCTATGTCTGCCTCTCCCAACTAAAATCTTAGATCGGTTATGATAACCGCCTAAGAATCATTACTTTTTTTTACTATTTGGTTCGTGGCAATGACACGGCTCCCACGAAGTTCTGGAATCATACAATTATCGAAGAAGTATATTCTTGAACCGCTTTCTCGGCCGCTATACCAAATGCACAGTAAATAAAAATGCAGAGGCCGCCTAACTTGACCCATTCCAGACGCAACACTTAAGCAGTGAATATTACCAGTAAGCAATATAGCAGTGAATATTAGCAGTAAGCATTTCACTGTGAATGACAATTACACTAACCAAGTATATCACAATTATATATAAATACTAGACTGTCAAGTTTGTTGTCACAAATCATCTATTCCAGTCCCAGATATCCTCACAGAACACTTAAGCCCTCATGCAAGGTCCTCAAGTCAAACAACAGGTCAAGAGGGGTGTGTATCCGGAGAACACCAGAGAGACGCTACCGAAATCTACTCGAAGTTGTACAATACACTCAGAACTTGCTCGAACCATATATCCTCGAATTGTCCAAAACGTGGACAATTCGAGATCTTCATTATAAATATGCCCTTTCGCTCAGCATATTTATAAATAAGCACCTCGAACAGGAGACGAGGTTACGCCGCCTAAACTCTAATAACAGCTACCACATGATAGCAATAATAATTCCATATATATAAGCAGAGATCGCACTACAAAATTAAATAGATATGCGCTTGTCAAATAAAGAGTGTGAAATCTGAAAGCACATACACAATTCCAAAGGCAACCTAAACTTTATTGACTACATATTGAAATTACGAGCAAAATTGAAGGGTTTAAAGAATTGTGCTCACATTTTGAAGAAAACCGCAATAGAGAGCAAAAAGAGAGGAATCTCCTCAAGATAGGGTTTCAATTTTGCCCTCTTAATACCCACCCATGAGGACTTCAAATTTTCTCACCCAACTATTGCTTCCAACCACACAATATGAGCTATTTTCTCGGGTGGCGGCGGAGAAATCTCCTCTCGAGCAAAAACAGAGAAGAGTTCAGTGCGAGTGGTATATATAACCTAGCGATGCACATCAGAATCGGTTCTTTTCAAAAGCGACATCGATGTGCACGGCCATCACTTATAGACATAAGCACGAGCACATCGTAATCGGTTCTTTTCAACAAGTGATAGTGATGCAGACCGTCATCACTATCGCTTCTATAAAAAGAATGATAGTGATAACTATGTGCACATCGAATCGGTTCTCTACTAAAAGTGATATCGATGTGCACGGTCATCGAATCGGTTCTTTTCATAGAAGTGATAGTGATGATCACGCACATCACTATCACTTCTATAAAAGAACCGATAGTGATGATCGCGCACATCACTATCACTTTTTAGTAGAGAACCGATTCGGATGTTCCCGCTACATCACAATCACTTATAATCTCGTAACCGACATCGATTATTACTAACACTCTCCGGTTACTTATCACAATCGCTTTTTTGAAAAACTTAAGAACCGACTGAGATATAGTGATAGTGATGTATCGTTCTGTAGTAGTGGTAGCATGTCGCTCATCCTGCCCAGCATGGACTGACAATCGGCATGCCAATCCGATTCATATATATGCATATCTGTCGTGCCACAGGTTACCTAAAAAAACCCAGCCTAACACTCACGTCCACTCATAGGTAGTGCTGCTGATCGATTTCTACTAGTACTAGCATGCTACTTGGAGATAGAGAGCACAAGGGAGGGAGAGAACGACTATACCAGTGAGAGAGAGGGCGACGGAAGTCCACCAAAACAACCATCAACGGATGCTCTAATCTTGAATCACCAAGTCAACCACACAGTTCTCAAATCAAGCCAGCAATATTTATCATCAAAGTCAACCGCATCAGAATTCCTAAGTTTACACGTTTAAACACCAACTATGCGAACAGCCGCACAGTATCCTCACTGCACCTAAAATCCCCTATTCATTCGAACCAAATCCCAAGACAGGCCAAATTCACCGCACAGCTCGTAACAAGCAATTTTCGCCAAATAGTGTGGCGAAAACGCCACACCATTTGGCTAAATAATCCTGATCATTGTCGAGGCGGTTCTAATCGTATTCTAATCACAGATTAACGTATAATCGCCCAATAAATTGGTGAAAATAGCGTTTTCGCCCAACCACATAACGATAACTCCTATTTCGCCACACCATTTAGCTACGGAATATTATTCTTGTAATTTTTTTATTCCACGTACTAATGTCGCAATTATTTAAAAAATATATTATTTAAAAAAATCCCGACTTGGCAGTTGCACCACCGCATCACGCATAGAAACTCTCTCTCCTCGCTCGTGAAATGATGCTTTTCTAGTCCCAGAGTGATATTTTTTTAAATCTAGTTTTCTTGCAAATGAAATTATAAAAATAACCATACATCCGACCGCGGAAGCATTACATGCCCCCGCACCGTGAGAGGAGCTACTGAGCTCTGGGATATAATTATTATATTTTGGACATTTAAATAAGTGGCTGGTATGTAATCAGAATTAGTAGCAAGGTTGTTTTGGACATTTAAATAAGTTTCTAAGTACTCGTTAAACTCGTAAGTTTCAAGTTTTTTTCCACCCCTAAGCGTCAATAATAAGCATAATGGTCTGAATTGCAAAAGAAAATCACCAGGAATATGTGTAATAGCCTGAATTTGCACATGAGAGCCCACCAAATAATCAGAATTGCAATAAAATTCCACTTTTGTTGGTATTCGAATAGTCATCGAAATAAAAAACAATTCTTTTCTCACATCCACTTAAACGGCTCTCATTTGAATCTGCCTTATAGAGAAACTGGTCTAGGCATTGAACTTCTCAATGTCAAATTTAGTAAAGGATATGGTGGAGAAAAATTGCAGTTCAAAAATATATGATATATTCTAAAAAAATAAACTTATAGTAAACTTTGAGTGCGCATAGCAATTTTTGGTACATTCTTGGTACATAACGGTCTTTGTCATTGTACTTTGCACCGGTACCCTCTCGCCAGAGAAGTAATAGGCCCGTAAAGTGGCTCGCCGTTTAAAGCCCACGTGGCCCCCCGAAAGCCTCGCTATCACGCTTCCTTTCACGGGCGAGTCATTGCGGTAGCTCTGGCGGCAACTGGCGACACACGGCCGCCACGCCGCGAGAAGCCCACGTGGCCCCGGCGAGCCGCTATCACGCTTTCGCCACGGGCGAAGCCGCGCCAGCGTAGGCGCCTGGCGAAGCACTGGCGAGCACGGCTCTCGCGGGCGAGAAGCCCACGTGGCCCCGGCGCGCTTACGATCACGCACGCTTTCGGGCGAAGCGTTTCACGTGGCGGCTCGACGAGCGGGCGGGTGTTTGGGCCCCCCTTGTCAGGCCACGAAGACAACCAAAGGAATGAGGGGAAGGCTTCACCTCAAAGTTTCCCTCCCCTGGCAGCTCGTGTCAGGGTCATTAATTGTGAAGGATTCAGCTTTCGACACGACGACGGTTCATCCCTCTGACACCTCTTACCAACCCGTCGTAGGGGCATCCTGTCCTGGGCTAACCGGGCGAGGCCTCTCACCGACATTAAATGAGGTTCGAAGGACAAGGGCCACGGAGGCGTGCTTAATAAATGAGTCGTGGGTCGACGTGGAAGCTGGAATGATGGGTGTAATTAATGTGCTGTAGATAAGTATAGCGCCACCTTCTCTCCTACTCGGGGTGGCCCGTCTATATAAGGGTGCCCTGGTGCATGAAGAAGGGGGCCGGTAGGCTAGAGCAAAAAGCATAGAGAAGCAGACACTGAAGAACACCCTTGTAAACGCTTCCCCATTTTCACAACGAACTAGCAGGACGGTAGGGCTATTACCCACACCGGAGGCCCGAACCTGGGTAACTCATTGTCTCCACCAGCTTGCTGATGCCCAGAATCCATCGTCGAGAGACATTAGGGTTTCCAGCCACGAAGATGCCCTCATCGAACCATAATTTTTGTCTAGGAGTAGACACCCTATTAGCGGAATCTTGTCAGCGAAAACACGCCTGTGGGTGCGCCTGTAGGGGGCTAGTGGTTGGCTCATCCGGTCATCTCTCCGGTGGGTTTCGGTTCTCTGTCCGAAAGGACCTTGCACCTGGTGATGGTGGGTTTACACTCACAGCGACAAGATGTGGCGGAGGCTAGTAGCTCCCAGAATACGTCCCGGCGTTCTCGCCGGATGAGGGATCACCTCACACCGCCACAGCAGGAGGGCGGTGGTGCCCCACTGGCAGCGTGGCCAAGCTTCGATTCGGCGTCGGTGGCCATGGAGGCCGCCACTCGGCTGTAACTCAGATGCGGTCCGTCTCTCTCCAGACCACCCCGGTGGAACTTGCTCGAGACACTCCGGCCACTCCGTGGCTGCGGGATTTTGCGGGCCTCGTGGACGCGGCTCAGCTCTGCGTAGGGATGCCCGACCGGTCTGAGGCTGTCGGTTCCCCTCGCCCCAAGGTGCCCGTAGAGCGCACCCAAGCTTCTAGCCGCCCTAGCAGGAAGCGCTCTGGCCAGGTGGGCCAGAGTAAAGGAAAGGGTATGCAAGAAGAAGGTCTCAGCTCCGTGAGGAGCCGTGAGGACTTGAGGTCCCATCTGGAGCTCCGGCCGGTCATGGCGGTGATCTCATGATGATCGTCAGCTGTCGCTGGCGGCCATGATTTAACGGATGGTTCTCGGGGTGAGAGTTCCTCCCATAACTCTCACCTTCAGGGTGAGGAGGAGGTCCGTTCCTCTAACTCTTTGGGGAGTCGCGGTCCGCCCTCCTCGGCAAGGTTTCCAGGGCGGGGTTAGGGTGGACGGCAGGATCCCCCCTATGGTGTCGGATGCCAGGCGTTTTCCCGACGGCTGCGCCTCGTGGTGTGGCCCGAAAGGTTTCGTCCGGCCTCCATCGAGAAGTATGATGGCACCACCAACCCAGAGGAGTTCTTGCAGGTCTATACCACTATGGTGCGTGTCGCTGGCGGGTCTGGAATGGCCATGGCCAATTACTTCCCAACGGCCTTGATGGGGTCCGCCCGGTCCTGGCTGTTAAACCTCCGCGAGGATCGGTGCACTCGTGGGAAGAGTTGTGCGACCTCTTTGTCGCCAACTTCCAAGGCTCATTCACACAGCCGGTCGTGGAGGATAATTTCCATGCCCTCGAGCAGGAAAGAGGGGAGTCGTTGCGCGACTTTATTCGGCGATTCTGCCACTGTCGCAATACGATTCCCTAGATTTCCGAGCAGTCGGTCATCATTGCCTTTCAAAGAGAAGTGCGTGACTGCAAGATGCGGGAAAAGATGGCGACCCGCGACATCGCCACCACCTCCGAGCTCTTCTCCCTGGCGCACAAATGCGCGCGGGCGGCAGAGGCTCGGGGGCCGACATCCAGCGCCGCGCGAGAACGCGACGGGGACGAAGCCGGGACTTCGAGGGGCCCCGGCCATGCAAGCAGGAGGACGCAGAAGCACGAGGCGACCGAGACCAGGCGGGTCCTAGCCGCCGAGCGCGAGCCTGAAGATGCCCGTCTATATAAGGGTGCCCTGGTGCATGAAGAAGGGGGCCGGTAGGCTAGAGCAAAAAGCATAGAGAAGCAGACACTGAAGAACACTCTTGTAAACGTTTCCCCATTTTCTCAACGAACTAGCAGGACGTAGGGCTATTACCTACACCGGCGGCCTGAACCTGGGTAACTCATTGTGTCCACCAGTTTGCTGATGCCTGGAATCCATCGTCGAGAGACATTAGGGTTTCCAGCCACGAAGATGCCCTCTACCGAACCATAATTTTCATCTAGGGAGTAGACACCCTGCTAGCGGAATCTTGTCAGGTGAAATACGCCAAGTGCATGTAGCAAAATTTGAAGAAAAAGTTGAAAAACAAAAACTAGAGCTGAACACTAGGAGCAAGAGTCAAAACTCAAGAAACCGGAGCCGGTCTGGAGTCAACACAAATTCTATCCGGTTTTAGGATTCGGTCCGTTTGTTTTTGCTTTTGATTTTAGATTTTACCCTCACAAGCAGAATAAAAAACAAACAACCTTATTTTAAGAATCGATTCTTATAATCCGGCCCATCCATATACACTAAAATCCACACTCTATTTTATATATGCTTTAGATTGTAGCCAGAGCCAGATGCGCTTGGCGATGAGGCAGGCGGGTGGCAAGAAGGCGGCACACGGGCCGACGGGAGCCAGAGTCGGCTGAGGCGCGAATCGCAGGCGGGCGTCGTGTCGACCGAGAAGCCCTGGCACCGTGGGATGGCGTGGAGTCGAGGTGTCCGGCGGCGGGGTCCGCTTGACCGACGCGGGAGACGGCGCCGGGCGGCTCGAAGGCCCCACAAGACTGTTGGTCTCGGGCCGTGATCTCTGCAGCCCGGCCCGATCGGCTGACCACCTTTTCCTTCTTTTCCCCAAGCTTGTTCGTTTTGGGTCCTTGGATTGTTGACGTTCATTGATCGGGCTATCCACCATGGCAACATATCTGGTGCAACCCTCTCCGTGAAACCATCGTCCAACCAAAAAAGTTTCAAAAATTCTGAAAAAATCATAGATGTACATCTCAACTTACCCCATATTACATATAAAATTTCATGATCAAATTCATCCTATACTAGCGGTTACAAAAAAACAAGCAGCAAAATGAATAGTGATGAACAGTAAAAATCACTGTTCATGCGAAATTTGTCTTTTTGTAACTGCTAGTATAGGATGAATTTGATCATGAAATTTTATATGTAGGTGGGGTAAGTTGAGATGTACATCCATGATTTTTTTCAGAATTTTTTGAATAGTTCAGTTGCACGGTGGTTTCACCGGGAGGGATGATTGCACAGGATATTTTTCCATCCACCATGGCACGCGTTCGTACGTGTGACGTCGTTTTAGGCCCGACCCGATCAACCTTGGTCCGGCAGGCCCGACTATCATCAGTTACTAAATCTCAAATCAGTTAACAGACTATTTGTGTAACGTGACCATAAGAACTAGGCGCACTAATTAATAATAATTTATCGGCATGTACGTCGGCAATTAATCACAAACGTGTATAGTATAATAATCAGATAATACAAGCTGCATGCATCGATGAAATGCCATGGTGGCCGTATCAACTTAAAGTACGAGTGCACCAAATTAATGTATCAGGAACGAACGTAAACACGATTACACAGACAAGTACATACGACATGCACCACCTAAAAGCTCTCCTCGCACGTACGCGCTGCAAGGCATAACCATGTAAAGCCTCAACTCACTGCTTGAGCTGGACGGCGAAGCCGCCGAGCCCGACGACGACGACGAGCGGGACGACGGACGCGCACAAGATCCTCTTCCCGACGTCATGGCGGCGGGGGACGTCGCCGTGTACCCAGAGCGCGGCCCAGACCTCCGCCACGCCGGCGGCGAAGGCACCTCCGAGGAGGAGGTAGTACGCGAGCTCGTGCCCGTGAGCCAGCACCCCACGGGGCGCCTTGTACGCGGCCGCGGCGGTTGCCATGGAGCCGGTGAGGAGCCCGATCCCGGCCAGCGCTCGCGGGAGCTTCGAGGTCGCCGTGGCGTCGACCTGCTCACCTACCGCCTGCTCCAGCGGGGACATGTTGATGACGGCGTCGCTGCTGCCGACGTTGAGCGCGGCCATTGATCGATCGCTCCGCAGCAAACTTATGAAGAAGCAGAAGCGAGCGTAGTATGTAGGCAGGTGGTGGAGCAGCTAGAGCAAGCTAGTCGTAATTGAGGAATGCGGAGGTGATCAGGTGAAGGCGGCCGCCTATATACACGCCGTGGCCTACGGGCTACGGCGTGGCGCGCGCGGGCCTTCGGGCTTCGGGCTTCGGGCTGCAAACATGGAGTAGACGCTGGCTGACATTTTAAATAATATTTTTGGGCAAAATTAATACTCTCTCAGTCCTCCTCAAGTGACACCCTAAAATATATTTCGTCAAAATTTCTAAAGTTTGATCATTAATATATTTAAAACTATTTAGTTTAGCTACATAAAAACTATATTATTATATTTATCGTTAAAAATATTTTTATAATATTATAAATTTATTAATATTTTATAAGAAAGAGTTGGAAATTGAAAGTCACAGTCAAAGTTACACCTTAGAGACCTTAAAAAAAATAAAAAAATGACGTTGAAAAAAGACTGAAAGGGGGTATGGCTTCACATGTTGAAACACCCCCAAAATTTTCAAAATGAGTTTATTGGATTTATTTAAATTTTATTCGGATTTTTTCGAATTTTATTTGGCATTTGTTTGCAAAATTTCCTTTTCGTGAAAATGGCCCCAAATTCCGCTTTCCCTTTTTAGATTTTCCGTTTTCTCCTCGCCTTCAACCGCCTCAACCTTTGCCGTCTCCTGCCCGTTTCTTTCCTTCCTCCTCAGCTCGTCGGCCGGCCCACTTGCCTTCTCCCACCTTGTTTCCCTCATTGAGCCATGATCTGCGCGCCTGCCCACCTCATCTCGCCTGCCCGCTCGCCACCCCCTCTCTTCCCCTCCACTGACGCCACCTTTGCTCCCCGACAACGTCGCTCATCTTCTCCACCACCGACTCCGCCGCGAATCCCGCTTGCCCCGTCCAGTCTTCTCAGCCACCCACCCTGCCTCGCCCCGTCGCCTCCGCCACCCGCCTCCATCCCGTCGCCGCAGCGCCCACACCGTGCCCGTCCTCGCCGTAGACCGCCGCTCTCTCTCCTCTGCGCTCGAGCTATAAATACCCCCCTTCGCCCCCATTTTTCTCCCCGTGTGCAAGCCCGCGGTGAGCTCCTCTATCCCTCCCCCGCATTCTTGTCCTTCTCTAGCTGCCTCCCTGCACCACGCCAGCTCCTTCTTCCTCGGCTCCGGCCTCTCCCTGCTACCGCGCGCCTCCGCTCCTTTCCCCGCCCCAGACTCAGCGTGAGTTCCTCTCTCTCCCCCGTCACTTCATTTCTCCTTCGGGGCCTCCCTCCGCCCGCTCCGCCCTCGTCTCCCCCACTCCGACAGCTGCGCGCCACCGCCCTCGCCGCTTGCCCCTCCCTCTCTCTGGTGCGTAGGGTCTGTGTCTCCTCCTCACTGGTTGCCCGGCCCGCGGACGCTGATGTTCTTCCTCATGTAGCCTTGCCTTGCTCCCTCTCCCTCGTTGACGCGCGGGCCCCCGCCGTCAGCCCCTTCTCTCTCGCTCGTTGCCAGTGGGGCTCGCCCGTCGTGGCCAGGCGCCTCGGCCCGCTTTGTCGCCCACGGCTTCCTCGTTCAAGCCGCCCAATAGGTGTAGCGTGCAGGCGTGTGGGTCAGGTGGGGCGCCCAGCCGCACAATAGTGGGTCTAGAAACACTGTGCAGCCCGTCCCCAATTTGATTTTTGATTTCTCGGATTTTAATCTTATTTAAAATCCGAAAAATCAAATAAAATTCCAGGAAAATCCCCAAAAATCCCAAAAATTTCTAAAGATCAAAAAATACCCAAAAATACATATTCTTGATCTGTTCGAGCCACTAAGTCCAAAAATGATCTCCATTTCACCATACCAAGTCTAGAAAATTCTCAAAATACCCCCGAGCTCCATTCCGGCCATTTTCTCTCCGATTTCTTTTTCGTTTTTCTTTCTTTGGTTGTTTTTATTCGTTTCTTTACTGGATTTGCTTTTTCGCGCTAGACCCAACATCGGAGCAGCCTCGAGCACTACTCGGAGCAGGAGCCGTACGTAGAGCCATCGCAGGAGCAGGAGCTATCCGGAGCCGACCACGACTACAACGACTTCCGCTTAGGAGAGCCTTCGACCCCGCATGGCAAGTCACACCCCTTGAACATATTGAACCCATTTTCCGTATAAATACTATGTATTTTCGCTATTGCATTATTATCTGATAGTTTAGAAAACTAAACAGGAGCTAATTTGGAATGACTTGCTTAGTTAAAACCCACCCTTGTTAAGCCTGTTGATTATGCCATATTCAATTGTTAACCCTAGGTTATCATTAATGAACCACCGTAGTTTAGCTATATTAATCTTTCACATCAAAGAATTGTTGCTCAAAACCCCCAAGTCATGACTCGGGGCACTTTTCAAAACTTGCTACGGTTAGTGCTAGCCCAACCCCCAACCGATGACAAGCCCAAGTGTGGTCTGGTGATGGGTACAGTGGTACCAAGGTTGCGGTATGGATTGGGCTATGTCTCCGGCATTTAAGGATTAACCCTCTTGGGCAAAGTAAATAACTTCAGTCCTCTCTCAACCACAAGTTGGGCCGGTTAGCTTTGTTGACATGATCCAACGTAGCCCGGTATATTGCTTTTTCCCTTGGAATACCTATGGGTGATAGCTACCATTCTCGCTTGGAAGAATGGATCGCGTAGCGATCGGGGTGGAACGGAATGGTGCGGCCATTCGTCGGTTTTCATAACAGTAGGTATCCACAGTATGACCAGATCGCGTCTCCTGTCGTGGCCAGTGGGTCCTGGAGACTGTGGATACTCGTAACCTACTGGGTAGGAGCTAAAGAGGGGAAATCCAATGAAAGGTTATGTTAATCTTGGTCTGGCCGCATGCATTAAAGTTGCATGTTAACCTGGTGACACTAACTAAAGTTGAGTAACTCTGCAGAGTGATCTAAATGGTATTCGAATACGCCGTGCTTCCAGTTAATGAAGTTGAGTTAATTTAGGGTGATTCTTGTAGCCGAGCTCAAGTAGTTTTAATTATGAACTTGTCATAATTTGAACTTTGCAAACAACCCCATGGTAATGCTGATTGATGGTTTGTGTTTCAAATGTAATATAAAACTGGATTTTAACTTATGTATCCACCAAATACTTAAAATTAGTGTCAATTCCTTGTAACTCTGTACATGTAGTATTCAGAATTTTCGTATGGCTTGTTGAGTACTGTTGTGTACTCACCCTTGTTTCCTACCCCCCTCTAGATTTCCAAGAAGACGACGGATTCCAGAAGACCGTAGATGGCGATGATATTGGGTTTTGAAGGCCTTGATCTATCTGTTCAAGCCTTTTCTGTGGGTGTTTTGTGATGTATTTGGTGCCAGCCGCACCCTTTTGTAAAACTCTGGCCGTTAAGCCCTTAATTTATCTATCAAATATTCGCTTTCGCTCTTTTGTTTGGCAATGTATACTTGGTTACCTACAGCTAAAATACTGAGTAGCTGTGAAGGTATTTATACGTACCCTCTGAAAAGGGCGGTCTGTCATACGTGTTCCAGAGCGTCACTCTAAACGGATTCCGCTGTAACTTACAGATTACAGTCGCTTGATGGTGAACTTCCTTTCCTTCCTCTTCAGCTAACCAAATCCGAATTTGCCATGTCCAAAGAAAATTGTCAAATCAGATATGTCGAATAAGTCGGATTCCGGCACTCATATAGATCTGATTCCGATGGAGTAGCATTTCCCGTGTTGATTTTTTTTCTGAATTGGACACCCGAATTCGAGTTGAATCCATCTGTGTGCAAGTAACAGTGTGGTAGAGTTAAACGTGTACTGATCTATTAAAGTTTGCATAGCGCAACCGTGTTTTCCACCTTTGGCACCAAATGTATAGGCAAATTTGTTCCATACATGGCAACTGTACCATTTATCCATGTAAACCAGCGCTCCACTGTAACACCTGACACCAAGCTTGATGATTATGCTTCTTATAATATATTCTGTAATCTGTATTTCAGTCGGGTTGTGTCTTTGTCGAGTTGCACACCAAGATCAGTGCTGTCAGTTTCGCAGTTGGTGTTGTGGGCTTCACTCTGAAGAGAATTAAGGCTGCGCCGGTGGGCTGCAGGCTGCTGAAGAGAATTAAGGACGATGATTAGTGCAGTATTTTCCTATCATGTTCCAAGTTTTGTTCAGAAATGTGGTACTCTGTAGCCCAGCGTGGCAGCGTATCTTCCGATCCCCAAGTTCAATCACCCAACTCCACATTTGGATGAATAGCAATCAACACAAGTTTGTGGTTTGTGAACTGTCAACACAAGTTTTAGTGGATCTGCATTAGCCATTAGGCAATTGCCAATGGTAAAGAATGGTGTTGTGGCGGCGTCATGCTAGGGGACGGTGCGCCGTCTTAACGGGACAAATATGAAACTTACGAGCGTCGAACAAGTTTCGAAGGTGTTTCAATTTTCGAAAAAATGAAACTTGTTGTGTCACAGGCGTTTCAAGTTTAAAAATGAAACTTGTTGGTCTGAAAACCGAAACTTCTGTTATGAGATAAGCAACCTTAACCGAATACGGTTATGACTTTATCTCTTATTTGTGTGGGCGAATCCGAACTCCTCTCTCATATTGCTATATATATCGTGTCCCCTTTTGTAATGAATCAATCAATAAAGCGAGAGAGATTTTCACCTATATCGTGCGTTCTTGTATTCTTACTTTTGGAATTGTTTCTACGAATTTGGTGATTGATTGCGGGAGATCGACTACGTTTCACAACATGTTATCAGTACGAATCTCTACCACAAGAAGGAGGATCGTCGACTACAACGAACGACTACTATCGGCAATTGATCGCCCAATTCGATGTGCAATCAACTCGTCATCACGCCGGTATTCACTCGGATTACGGAAAAAGTCTTACGCGACTCTATTCTACGCGATAGCCTACAGATTTTCCTCTACAGGTCGAATCAAGGTATTACATGAACATGTACTATTAAATCGCAATTGAAATTGAATAATAGATCGGAAAATTCTACGCATAGATTTAGTAGATCGAATTTTTGGAATTTTGCGATCGATCTGGAAGATCATTTTTCGTCCCCATCCTCACCTGCGATAAATCAGATCAAATGAATACACAATTATGCTTGTGGTTTCTGTTCATCATCAAAGAAGAGAAGAGAAAAAAAAATCATCGCATAGCAATCGCGACAACACTCGCATCGCCCTCGTCGGCGGCGCCATTGGCGGCGTCCATGCTTGCCCTGAAGGCAACACCTGCGCACATCTCCGCGGCTGCGTCAGCTGCGCTGCCCGCCGTTGTGCCGCCCGGCCGCGCCGCCAGCAGCCGCTGCTCCAGTCGGTCGAAAGCCTGCAGCTTATCTACCGCTGGCCGTTTGGGCGGCGGGAGTCGCCATCGTGCAGGCCGCAGACGCGCCAGAGCCGACGTCGCCGAAGCCCGCGCAGCACCTCGGTGGCCTCGCCCACTCCGCGCATCGGTGGCAGGCCGGCTGCTCCCGTGTCCGCACTCCAAGGCTGCGCTCGAGCCCGCCTCGGCTGTCACACCAGCGCCTTCGAGCCCGATGTGATGCCGTCCTGGCTCCTCGAGACCTCTCGCTCCGTGCGCCTAGACAGCCGCTCCCGTGCCCGCTTCGACGGTCCACCTCCCGCGACCGATGCGCCCCAGCAGCAGCGCCGTTTCGTGTTCGGCCCCGGCGACATCTGCTCTGGCCCCAAGGCGGCCCCGCGCCCTTGTTGCCAGAGATGGCACTGAGCTCGTGCTCGCCGGAGCGGCACCTACAGTGGAGCGTCGCCCCCGCACCGCGTAGTCGCGTACCACTGCTTTTCGTCAAGGAAAGAAAGAAAGAGGGGATCAACGATATTAACTTTGCATGCAGCTGCACGTGGGCTCTCCACTGAGAATGCATTGGACGAATCTTATGTGTATAGCATGCATCCGTACTAATGTGGCGATCTGAGAATGTTTTTAAGCTATATCTTCTGTTCCAAACCTAAGCTGATAATTTTTCTAGCTTTCTGAGAGGTATCGGAGCTTTGCTACTAATTTTGAAAGGTAAGAAATCTCAGTACAACAGACCGAAGAATGGCTTCACGAAGGTGATGATGAGACTGAAGCACTTTACAATTGTAAACTTGAGGAGCTCAGAAAGGTAAATATGTACTTTGCTTAATATGTGTATACGAGAATTTTAATGCTCATTGTATGATTTAGGTCACACTAGATAATATGTATCATACTCTTTTAAGATCTCATTGCAACATATGGCCACCTTACTAGTAAGAGTTAAATTTTGAGTTTTACTTCTTGAGGAAAATCTATATGGTACAACCATGTTTTCCAAATCAATTCGCTACAAACTTTCTAGGCTATTTTATTACGTAAAAGGCAATGATATCATTTTTATTCATGTTAACCTTTGCATCACTGCAAAATGTGACACCATTATGTACTGCAGTTGGCCGGGCTGCTAGTCTGCCGAAGAGAATTAAGGACGATTTTTCGTATCATATTGCTACAAGTCGACAATGCATGGGACATATTGATGAGAATTGCTAATTTAAAGACGTCCTTGTTAAATCTTTGGTTACTATGTTATTTGAAGACAGTTCTTCTTCCTTCACTTCTGTTAGCAAACATTTTATAATATTTGTTAAAAATTGTAAAAAACCTTATTTTAAAATCGAGTCATATCTATCTTATCATTCTCGTCGATCCTATAATATACCATATCAGACTAAGCACGGTTCTTCAAGATGTACTGTAGCATGTAGCTCATCCTGCCCAGCATGGACTGACAATCGGCATGCCAATCCGATTCATATGCATCTCTGTCGTGCCACAGGTTACCTAAAAAAACCCAGCCTAACACTCACGTCCACTCATAGGTAGTGCTGGAGATAGAGAGCACAAGGGAGTGAGAGAACGACTGTACCAGTGAGAGAGAGGGAGACGGAAGTCCACCAAAACAACCATCAACGGATGCTCTAATCTTGAGTCACCAACTCAACCACACAGTTCTCAAATCAAGCCAGCAATATTTATCATCAAAGTCAACCGCATCAGAATTCCTAAGTTTACACGTTTAAACACCGACCATGCGAACAGCCGCACACAGTATCCTCACTGCACCTAAAATCCCCTATTCATTCGAACCAAATCCCAAGGCGTGCCAAATTCACCACACAGCTGGTAACAAGCAATTTTCGTCAAATGGTCGCCACACTATTTGGCTAAATAATCCTGATCGTTGTCGAGGCGTTTCTAATCGTATTCTAATTACGGATTAACGTATAATCGCCCAATGAATCGGTGAAAATAGCGTTTTCGCCCAACCACATAACGATAACTCCTATTTCGCCACACCATTTAACTATTGAGTATTATTCTTGTAATTTTTTTATTCCACGTACTAATGTCGCAATTATTTAAAAAATATATTATTTTTTAAAAAAATCCCGACTTGGCAGTTGCACCGCCGCATCACGCATAGAAACTCTCTCCCCTCGCTCGTGAAATGATGTTTTTCTAGTCCTAGAGTGATATTTTTTAAATCTAATTTTCTTGCAAATGAAATTATAAAATAACCATACATCCGACCGCGGAAGCATTCTATGCCCCCGCACCGAGAGAGGAGCTACCGTGCTCTAGGATATAACTAGCAATATAGCGCGCTACACTGCGCCGTTCTGTAGAGTCGATAGGGTCCGTCGGCAAATCCATGGGGCTCGTATTTTCGGTTTTCATATTTGTTTAAAAAAATAGGTCGTTAGCTATAAACCTTCAACGAATCCACGTTTTTTAGAAAACCGCGTTACAACCCGTCGTCGATAAAATTTGTCAAGTTTCGATTTCGTAATTTTAAATAAAATGGGTCGGTAGGACTACCGGCTAATCCATGGGATATTACAAACCTTCGATGAATCCGCGTTTAATCTACGAGTTACTATAAACCGTCGACGAATCTGTGTTTTTTTTAGAAATCCGCGGTTGTTTTTTTACGCATTTCGGGATATTTGATTGTTTTTTGGTTTTTTTGTGTTTGTAAAAAAAATGGGTCGTTAGGACCCGCCAGCGAATCTATGGGTCACTATTCTTTTTTTGTTTTTTTTGTGTTTGTTAAAAAAATGGGTCATTAGGACCCGCCGGCGAATCTACGGGTCGCTATAAATCTTCGGACGAATCTACTTTTTTTAAAAAAAAACCCACGGTTATGACCTGGTAAATACACAAGTTGTTATAAAGTCGATCGTGTTTTATTTAGAAAATTTACTGAATCTGTGTTTTTGTTTTTAAAAGAAAAGTGCGGCCGCTTTTTTATGGATTTCCTTTTTAAAAGGTCGCTTTCGGACCGTGGGCTTAATCCATGAACCGCTATAAACCTTCGACAAATCTGGTTTTTTCGTTTTTTGGTTTTTTGTGTTTGCTAAAAAAATGGGTCGTTAGGATCCGCCGCGAATCTATAGGCCACTATAAATCTTTGGACGAATCCACGCTTTTTTTAAAAAACCGCGTTCTGACAGCTGGCAAATCCATAAGTTGCTATAAACCTTCGACGAATCCGTGTTTTTTTTTGTCGGTGCGTGTTTTATTTAGAAAATATTTTTTTCCGGGGAAAACGAAGAAATGAGCTGAACGTAAGAAGTAGGAACCTGTTTGTTAATTTTTTGGACTTGTTCGCTATCCTGAAAAATTAGAAAAGGGCTTGTTCGCGATTTGAACTTAACGGGAGGTTTTTCCGTAAAATACCGTGCCAGGGACCCAAACGCGAAGGAAAAAAATATCTTCGTCTCACAAAAAATCACGAAGGACCTATTTGTAATCCGGAAAGACCTATCCGTAATTCGAAGAAATGAAGGGACTTTTTTGCAAAATCGCCTTGGAGGACAGGTGGACTCCCTGGTCTCTCGGCTTTCTCTAGCGCTATAAAGGGTGTAGCCATTGTTATATTTTGGACATTTAAATAAGTGGCTGGTATGTAATCAGAATTAGTAGCAAGGTTGTTTTGGACAAACTAATGTGTAACAAAACTAATTCTGACATAGAAAATTTATATGTGACCCTTAAAACAGTAATTATAAAAGATTTATGGCCGAATAAAATTGTACTGCAATTAATACAAATATTCAGAATGTCTTGTAACCCACATTGTGAAATTAAGGTAAATCATACCTTACAATGATGTTTGTTCTAAGGTAAGTCATTTCAGTGTTGCCATTAGATTGTACTGTGAATTGTGAATGCATATGAACTTATTATTTTCATTTTTACGCAAGTTGCAAGCCATTGGATTGCTACCATTCGCCATGATGGTGAGGCTACACGCACAGACAACCCGAATGTTCCCTTATGACAGAGTCTACTCATGGCTCTTATCGACCGTTGGTAACCGGAGACATACACCTTTGTCTCCCTTGTGGGGAGATGATGTCGATGCTGGAGGACATCAGTTTTCTGATGGACCATCCACGCACTGGGCAGGCGGTTGTCCCAAACGACATCGGCTCGGACTGACGAGTTGAGATCCTTATAAGGTTCGACACCGGGCAACCTACTTTTGTTAATTTTTCGACTTACTATTTTTGTCATTTTTAATTTTTTGTGTATTATTTTTAAAAAAAATCTTGCTTGCTGCGTCCTATGCACACAGGGACGATATGGCATCTGCTGTCCGCTTGCCCTTAGCCCCTTACATGCATAATGAATTTGGTCTGCTCAAATATGATCAATCGGGTGTCTGGGCCTAGGGCTGTAAAAAAAGCTCGAGGCTCGCGAGCTACTCGAGCTCGAGCTCGAGCTCGCGAGCCTAACCGAGTCGAACTCGAATCGTTCGCGAGCCTACTCGAGCCTGGATCGAGCTTGCTTAAATCGAGCTTTCTCGAGCTTGTTACCGAGCTTTCTCGAGCCGAGCTTACTCGAGTTTCCCGAGCTTATCGAGCTTAGTCGAGCCGAGCTCGAGCCTGCTCGAGGCTGGACCGAGCTGAGCTCGAGCCTGAATCCAGACTCGAACCCAAACTCGAGCTCGAGAGCCTTACCGAGCTCGAGCCTGGAGGGCCAGACTCGCTCGAGCTCGGCTCGTTTACAGCCCTATCTGGGCCTAGCTTCTGCTATTTTTTTCCCCAGGACAAGAGCTTCCGCTGTTGATGAACCCTGGAAAGCAACGGATGGGCTTAGAAGAATGTCGGTATCCAAGTAACCAGCAGCCGACCCTGCAAAAGAAAATGTTGGTATATGCGAGCTTGTGCTTGTCTAGTTAGCTGGTAAATCCCAGCATGTATAAAAACCTTTTTCTTCAGTTTGTTCTGTCCACCCTGCATCTGAACTTGTGTTAATTTTATGAATGAAAGCGGCAAAACAACGTACTTTATTCTAAAACAAATGCCTTATCTAGTGGGTTATTTGGAAACGAAGGAATGCCATGATCATCAAAGTGAACAGTGAGATGTGTTGCTAAATGCTAGTGCTAAAATACCTGTCCCGTCAAACAGCCAGAGCGACAGGATTAAGTCTGCTAACTATGTGAGTAGCTCAGGCTTATGCTTGGCACACGGTGGTTCTTGTTTGCTTTCTTGTAGAACTAGCCTGTACTAGCTCTCCTCTGGCTTTATGAAATGAAACGCAGTTCCATCAGTGGTTTTTGTTTTCTTTCTCGTGGAACTAGCCTGTACAGGCTCTCGTCAGGGAAAAAAAAGAAAGAGAGAGAGGATAAGCGATATTAGCTTTGCAGTTGTGGGTCCTCCACTTGTTAGTGTTAGAAGCACCATAAAACAACTAAAAATAAGATTTAACGTGAAAAACTATTGTGGCAAAGAAACCTACGAGAAACAATCCAATATAATAGTTTAAATATTACATGTAGAAGGATATAGCTTATATAGCCAAAATAGTCCGAATTGTTGAAGATTGGACTCCTAACAAACTACAGATAAAATCAAATTTGTTGGGATATTTAAGTTATCTCTATCAAACCTCCCTTTAACTCAAAATCCATAACAAAATTGTTTTCAAAAAACCTTAAAAGTTAATAAAGTACTATGAATACCTAGTACGTTAAAAGTCCAAAGAAATACTGAATAAGAAAGACTGGAATAGTCAATCAAAACACTTGTAATATGAAAAATATAGCTTATATAGCCAAAATAGTTAGAATTGTTGAAGATTAGACTCCTGACAAACTACAGATAAAATCAAATTTATTAGGATATTTAATTTATCTCTAACAAATCTTCCCTTAACTCAAAATTCATAACGAAATTGTTTTCGATAAACCTCAAAGGGTAATAAAGTACCATGAATACCAAGTACGTTAAAAGTCCAAAGGAGTACTGAATAAGAAAAATTAGAATAGCCAATCCAAATACTTGTAATGTGAAAAATCACAAAAGGTATGAAAGACTGTAACAGTCTTAGGGGTTGTACTTCAACTTTAGACCAAAAACCCCTAAACAGTATGGCTGCAAAGCAACTGGGAAACTAAACCGTAACAAAAGCATCTCCAAAAGCTGCAGCCACTAGGAAGTAGTTTTTTAGCTATAGCTTCTCTTAAAAAAAGACTGGAACAACCAATCCAAAGACAGCTACAATAAAACAGACGAAGAAATCTGGGTCTTCATCAATTCATAACCCCAGTAAAGTCTGAGTCTATGCAACTGACCTCCTGAAACAAACTCTCAATCATCAAATGGCATAAGCCAAAACACCACTTATGGTATTTGATAAATAGCGAAGAACAAATAACATGGATTTTTGACATGCTCCAAACGGGATATAAATTTTGGTAAACTATCTACTGAAAATCCATAATATTGTTGAAACTACTCATCCAAAAATGTCAATATGAAAAAAAAATTATCATTCCACCAGTGAAGTATAAATTGTAGTAGACTCCTCATATCAAACAAAGATAACAAAACAATGTTGTAATATTCACACATAAATAAACTCCTTCTTGCACTTCAAACCTTCATCTCAAACTGACATTAGAACAAAACTTTCACTATAAAACCCCCGAAGAGTATAATGCTACCAGCAGTGTGTCATCAAATTCTAAATTGACGTTGCCAAAACCTCAATAATGGTCGCATAAATGATCCAAAATTATAATATATTCAAACGGTGAATAAAACACTAAAATAACGGTGATGAAACACCAAATTTCAAGTAACGGTGACGAAACACTAAATTCAGTTATCTCCTTAACTAACATTATTTTTTTTCTAACGTAGACAATGAAAAGTCAAACAAACCGATGATGAAACGTCGAATAAATGGCCCATAAATAATAGACGATGAAACTTCGAAAAAAAATTCCCAATGATTAATCCCACATAAATAGCGTCAATAAGGGTGGATATCGAACCAACTCGACTCGACTCGTTAAACTCATTAAGATAACGAGCCAACTCGACTCGATTCGTTTTCTTAACGAGCTAAAAGCTCAATTCGGCTCGACTCGTTAAAAACTCGAGTTGGCTCATTAAGCTCGTTACTATGCCTCTGACTATCTGCTCATCAAGGTGCTACAAAGCTTCAACATTCAATAGTTTTATGGCTGTATAAGCATAGATACAGCCGAGCCGAGAATTGGGGAATTGCGGATGTGAAATAGGGAAAAATAATTAGGTCTAAAGGTTGAAGGAACAGAATTAGGGTTACAGACTTATAGTGTTTTTTTCCTGACTCATTAAGCTCGTTAGCTCGCTCGTTACACTCGTTACCTTAACGAGTTCAAAACCCAACTCGACTCGACTCGTTAAGGAATGAGCTCGAGTCGAGTTTCTGAGTACTCGTTAAACTCGTGAGTTTCGAGTTTTTTTCCACCCCTAAGCGTCAATAATAAGCATAATGGCCTGAATTGCAAAAGAAATTCACTAGGAATATGCGTAATAGCCTGAATTTGCACATGAGAGCCCACCAAATAATCAGAATTGCAATAAAATCCCACTTTTGTTGGTATTGGAATAGTCACCGAAATAAAAAACAATTCTTTTCTCACATCCACTTAAACGGCTCTCATTTGAATCTGCCTTATAGAAAAACTGATATAGACATTGAACTTCTCAATATTAAATTTAGTAAAGGATATGGTGAAGAAAAATTGCAATTCAAAAATATATGATATATGCTAACAAATAAATTTATGGTGAACTTTGAGTGCGTGTAGCAATTTTTGGTACATTGTTGGTACGCAATGGGTGCATGTAGCAAAATTTGAAGAAAAAGTTGAAAAACAAAAACTAGAGCTGAACACTAGGAGCAGGAGTCAAAACTCAAGAAACCGGAGCCGGTCTGGAGTCAACACAAATTCAATCCGGTTTTAGGATTCGGTCTATTTGTTTTTCTTTTGATTTTAGATTTTACTCTCACAAGCAGAATAAAAAACAAACAACCTGATTCTAGAAATCGATTCTTACAATCTAACATATTTACATACACTAAAATCCACACTCCACTTTATATGTACTTTGGATTGTAGCTTTAAAAAATCAACTTCTTTACTATCATAATTCTAGGCAACTTCTATCCCTTCCTGTGGAACTCATTTTTTCGTTTCATGTGAAACGGCGTGCCTCCAAAACAGACCGTGCGCCGACGATTGGAGGCGGGCACGCGATGCGCCGTGAGGTGGCGACGCCAGAGCCAGGTGCGCTCGGCGATGAGGCAAGCGGGTGGCAAGAAGGCAGCGCACGGGCCGACGGGAGCCAGAGTTGGCTGAGGCGCGAATCGCAGGCGGGCGTCGTGTCGACCGAGAAGCCCTGGCGACGAGGTGTCCGGCGGCGCGGGTCTGCTTGACCGACGCGGGAGACGGCTCCGGGAGGCTCGAAGGCCCACAAGGCTAAGGTGTTCCCACGCACGCAAGCACGACGATTACTGTTGGTCTCGGGCCGTGATCTCTGCACCCCGGCCCGATCGGTTGGCCATCTTTTCCGCCCAAGCTTGTTCCGTTTTGGGTCCTTGGATACTTGACGTTCATTGATCGGGCTATCCACCATGGCACGCATTTGTACGTGTGACGTCGTTTCAGGCCCGACCCGATCAACCTTGGTCCGGCAGGCCCGACCGTCATCAGTTAGTAAATCTCAAATCAGTTGACAGACTATTTGTGTAACGTGACCATAAGAACTAGGCGCACTAATTAATAATAACTAGATTAATACCCGTGTGTTGTTACGAAAAATAAAATTGATAACGAAACATAAAGATCAAGTAATAAAAGAAAATTGTGCTACAAGATCAAACATCTATTTCTCCCCGATTACAAAAGTTTTTATGATTTCTTCTCCGGTATGAATTAAAACCAAATATATTGTACGTAGCAATATATATTATCAATCTTAAAAATCAATCAATCATTTTTATCCTTTTTTGCAATTTATATTACCAGCTCGCGTTCATCTTCCTCTCGCCATGCCCGCCGACGACGTCTCACTGGTGTCGCCGAGCAACCATGCCGAAGCGTCGTACACTTTGTTCAAGTCCAACGTCAAGGCTGTGGCGCTGGGGTCCTGACACCTAGTGGGCGCGCTGCGCTCGCCGCTGTCGCCGACCGCAATTACTACTAACCACGTCGCCGCCCTAGCCTGTGGGCTATGTACGTCGGTCCGTTATTTATTGATTAAATCGAGTTTATTCGCCGCGACGCATGACATGGGAGATCTTGAATGAATTCTCTTAATTGATTCTCGTGAAAAGCTGACAAAGCATATATAGAGTACAAAAGAAATGATTGGCCAGCTATTAATTACCAGCAATAATCAAAATGAATGGTCGGCGTCAAAAAAAAATGTAAATACAAATGTTACGCTGATTGCATTTTGTTCCTTTCCTTTTATTTTTGAACACATAACTGGAATGAAAATAAAATGAGAAACAGAGTTAACGAAACGAAATTGATAAAAAAAAATCAGAAGAACGTACGTACACCAAGAACTAACCAGAGAACTGCAAAGTGCAAAGCAATCAGATTTGACGACCAAAGCGAGTTTATACTTCTCTATTTTCATTGCCAATAGTGTCGTTGTAACAGATAATAATCAGTATGCACATTAGCAAGAGAAAAAAAAATAAAAGGAAAGGAACAATCTGATCAAGAAATCAGCATGCAGACGCAAGGACGGGCGGAATGAAAATCACACGTCCTGGGAGTAGAACTCTATGATCTCCTTGAGGTCGGGCTGTAGGAGCGAGACGGACCGATCGTGGCAGGCCAGCCAGAGTATGTGCTCGAATAGGATGGCGTCGACATCGACGAAGATGGCCTTGCCCCTCCTCTCCTTCCTCACGACCGTCTCCAGGAGCACCCGGAATGGGTAGGTGTCGAACACGAGCTGGTCCACCAAGAACACCCTCCGCTCCTTCCCGATGACGACCGTCACCCTCACCGGCGACGGGCCAGTAGCGTGCTCACCGCGGTCCTCGTCGAGGGACCGGTAACCGAGGTGGGAGGGCGTGGTCGACAACCATCGGAGGAAGACGCAGCAACCGGCCATTGCGGAGAGTCCTCCTTGCTCTGTTTCTTGAACCCCTCTGCTTCCTTGGACGGGTTCCGGGTGGTAGTGGTTCGGGGTGTCAAAAGATTGGAGGAGATCGAGAACTATTGTAGGAACGAAGTGTCGATTTATTCGGACAGGGTCCTTCGCCGAGCTTACTTGTTGAATGAGGGATCAACCTAAGGTCCTTTTCCCGTAAGGGCTATACGTCCAAGGGTATGCCGAGCCCCGGATCGGGGTGGACAAGACAATCAGAAAGCACACAGGGGTCGTTTTTTGGTCTGGTTCGGGCCTCTCACGGAAGAGATAACAACCCTACGTCCAGCGGATTCACTAATGAGTATGGAGTAGTTACAATATGCTTGCTCGGAGGAGCCTCGAACTGGTCTAAGGGCTCTAGGGAACAAGCTCTGTATCTGGGAAGGTGTAGCACCGGAAAAGCCAGCCCTCAATACATCGCGCGAGGGGATATTTATAAGGGGATTTACAGGAGACAAAGTTATTTATTACTGGGGGCGCCATCAGAGGACGACTGTAGCCATGAGAGCCGCGCCAACCGCCGGGTACCATGCGACGTGGGAACAATGATCGAGACCAAGGAGGCGCGGACCGTGGCGGCACAGATCCCGGCGGACGATCCTCGAGCCGCAAGATTTAATGCCACGTCAAGTCGCGAGCCCCGAGCTTGGCATGCCGGGGATGGGGTAGCCTGTGAGCCGGGCCACACGAGGTCGGTCTCCGTGGCGCCATCCGCAAGAGCATGGTCGGTTGGCCGGGCCGATGGTCGTCTTGGATGCAAGATATCAATCCCAGCCAGCTTAGCCTCCGAGGCTAAAGGGGGAAAAGGCCTCGCTGAGGCCTCCGCCTTAAGCCTCTAGACTTCTTAAAGAGGGATTGGAGTGATGCGGCGAAGACCTACCGCGGTGTCCGAGCTGCCCTTGCTCGGGAGTGAGGAATCTTATAGCGAAAATCGCCACTGCGTGCGAGCAGTCATGCTCAGGGACGGAGATTTCGCGGCGAAAAAAGCTGCCATGCATCCGAAGCTTCCGAGCTCGAGAAAAAGGATCCCGCAACGAAGAAGGCCTGTTGCGGCTTCCGAGCGATCAGGCTTGGGGAGGGGCGCGCTCCCTCGAGACCGAGCGTACTCGGTCGGAGCCCGAGCCAAATAACGCGCGGGAGGGGAGCGCGAGAAAAATTGCGGCGGTCCCTTCCCCACGAAGCGTTGCGGCGCGGTCCCGACAGTTTTTGGGAACCGCGCCCGGTCAGGCCTGCTTCGGAGGGCGTGCCGCCACGCGTCGGCGATCGACTGCCGTTTACGGTCCGTTCGGCTCCTCCGCCTAGAAATAACCGGCAGGAACACTTCATTTGCTTCCCTTCCCTTATTCTCACCACTCGCGACAAGCACTCCGCCAAAGAAACCTCGACGGCTTCCGAACCTCTCTTGTTTACTGCGGCCGTTCATCTTTCCAAGTCTTCTCATGGCGCGTTTGGGGCGACCAAGATCACGGTGGAGAGGCTCGGGCTTTGGAGGATCTCTGTACTGGATGCCCACACCGAGGATCCCGGAGGCGAGGGGCCCGGCGCCAAGACGACGACGAGCTGGTCACGTGCGACCTCTACACCGTCAACGGGCTCCGGCCGGAGAGCGAGTTCTGGAGGATGTGCTCACGCAATGCGGTGTGAGCTCACCCATCGAACCCCAACTCCATCCTTGTCTTGAACATCTTTGCCCATCTCTCAAGGCTTCAGGCACCCTTCCTACACCAAGTCTCTTCTTCCATTTCTATAACCTTTTTCAGGCCGGTGCCCTATCCGCCACCGGTGCCCTATATTTCCGCCTGCGACCCGTCCGCCCGTACGAGTTCCCCGTCTTCACCCTCAAGGACTCCGTCTCGGGCTGGGCCGACCATTGGTTCTACTTGCGGAGGCCGCAGGACAGCTCGCTGCGCTACACCGGAGCGGCGGCGCCCAACGCCGAGACACCGCGGCCGACGGCCACCCCCGACGAGGAGCGGATCCTGATGACAATCCACGAGCTCACGAACATGGGGCTGACCGGGCGCGACATCGTCCGCGACTTCCTCCGGAATAGGATATCCCCGCTGCGGAGGAGAGAGCACCCCTTCTTCAAAATCGGCGGTGGGACGACCACCGTGAGGTCGAATCGGTATGCCCTCATCACTCGCGACAGTTTTCCTTCACTTGCGTCGCTCGAACTTGTGATGACATTTTTGCTGTCGTGATGACAGCCCTGCCGATCGGCTGGAGAAGAGGGTCAGCGAAATATTTGGGACCCCCAAGGGCAAGGAGCTCGAGAAGAAACTCCAAGTCCCGCTGAACGTGCTCGAGCGGGGCAGTGTGGTAGGTAACCCTGGTCATTCATGCTCGAGGAAAACATCCGAGTCTTCTCGAGCCTCGCGAACGGGAGAACATCTTTTCTTAACGGCGTTCCGCTTCTTTTCGACAGAGAAGCTCGCCTCGAGGAGGCGTGGCCGAGCTCAAATCCAAAGGGGCAGCAGCGAGGTGTTTCGCCCTCGCGCTAAGGCCAAAAGGGGAGGAGCAAGAGGTCGATCGCCAACGGCCGAAAGTACCCGACGCCGAAGAGGCACGCGTCAAGACCGGGAATCCTCAGCGGCATATGGAGTATGCCGATCGCGTGGAGGAGGTAAGCCGCCTGAGGCTTTGGCTGGAGAATTATAGCCTGGAAGTTCAAATCGAACAAATCGCGGCGGAGGGAAGATTGATCGAGGGAATGGTGCAGATCGAGCGGGAGGCGCTGAAGAGGGAGCTTGCCGAGACGAAGGACCAACTCGCACGAGCTACTAAAGCTCGGGAGTTCGGGATCGTCGGCCGGGCGGAGCCCCTCGCATCGGCACCCGGGCATCCGGGGAAGACGCTGGAGGGGGTCGACATGGAGGCAGTCGACCCTAAGCTGGCAAGGATCACCCAGGCCGCCGAAAAGACGGCCGAGCTGGTGGTCCTAGCGGCGGCGAACCCACCTGCGGGTGACGAAGAACGCCCAACCAAAGGTGGGCGTCGATCCCTGCCCTTGCTCTGTTTTCCTTTGCTCTTTGATTTGCGCCCCCGGGCTGACCCCACTCACCTGACGTGGACGGTTAATAGCCCGTAGGTGTAAGTTCAACCTTCATTAGTTATGGTTTTGGTGTTAATGACAAATCTAATATTGAGATTATCCATTTAATGTGATTTTATTATTAATGACAAATCTTATATCGAGACTAACTTGTTTATTTAGAATATCTTTGATTAGTCTCATCGCATTGAAAAATGGAAAACCCAAGGTATGTATGCATATTCATCTTAGTATTAGTTGCATACTTTGGAGTCAAGTTAAAATATAAATGTCCCCATTATATTAACCACAAAATGTGCATTATGTTTCTCAATCCATATATTACATGGATGCACATATTTAGGGAGAGTTTGTAGTTTAACTTGAAAGTCTCTTTGTATTGATCGATTCATTATTGACACACATAAGGATCAAGACAAAGAAACTAAATCCTTGAGTATATATTTGAATTGCCTAGTTATAAGTATACTCGTGGAAATATAGGATATGCTCCAATACAATCAAATTGAATATGTGCATATTATATCCAAGTCAATCATACTTATGCACATATACATGTGGAGTTTATTCTATAGTTGATGACTTAGAGTAATGATCATTTCCATATAGTTTACATATAATGGATCATTACTTTTCATCAACATGAGTATATGAAAACTTGTGTAGTTAATATATATACTCATATCAATTTAAATGAAAATTTAAATTGAGTTCATTTGTCTTATTAATCATTAAAGAATACTTTATCATGTGTTGAAGGTGTTCCGTGATTAATTAAGGACAAATGGATAGTTCTTAAGTATAATTAAGCATGTGTTGCATTATTGTACTTAAGACACACTTAAATCATTTCTATTGATTTAGGGTTGTGCTCAATTGATCTAGAGGCATTCATTATGTGTTAATGGAGTGCAAGAGATAATTGAGATAACCATGCATCTTGGACTAACTATTTGTATGAGTTGTGATTGAGTTAGGTCCAAAGATGGATGAGATGATGAGAACGGGACAAGGACGGCATTATGAGTTGATGGGCGTCAGAGAAGATCCGAAGTCAAAGAAGAGGAGTCGAGTGATGATCCGAGGGAGTATCAAAGTGAAGATCATAAAAGACCCCAAAGGATTGCTTCTGTGTGGCGAAGGTATAATTAGATAGGCTAAGGACTTTGTAGTCTTTGAGTCTAAGGTTTTATCGCCGTGCTATTAAGAGGGTTCCTTTGCTTGAGCTTCATCATATGTTGGTGATCTCATCCCGCGTTCACTCAAGCTCAAATCTTATTTGATTTGGTTTTTGCATATGGGTTAACCATTTGGCATGTGTTGCGAATGGGTTAAACTTATGCTTGGTTGTTATTTGTTTATGCTCTGTTTTGCATGTGTTGCTAAAGGAGAGAACTCAAGCATGATTTTATGTGTGTTTGTAATGGAGCTAGAGGCTTGCATGTGTTGCAAGTAGAGAGCTCATTCGTTTGATTTGGTTTGAAGTTTGGTTTTGGTGTTGCATTGAACTAAAGAATTGCATGTGTTAAAATTGGAGAGTTCATGCATCTTGATTTGATGTTGCTTGGAGCTAGACTTTTGCTTGTGTTGCAAAGAGTAGTGCTCAAGCATGAAATATGTTTATTGTGTTATTTGCAAGTTCACAGCGAATAAACCGAGGTTTATGAGTCCGAATTCGAGAGCATGTGAGTGGGGCTTGCAACGGGTGTTGGCAAGTTGACCGGTCTTGTGTTGACCTTCACATGGCTAGGGGGATTAATCTCATAAACTCGGAGTTTGATTTGCTTAATACGTTTTGCAAATAGTCTTCGAGTTGATTGCGAAACGTGTTTTTGCAATTTGGTTGAAATTCTTTGAGCATGAGCTAAGTTGGTGCAAATGTGTTTTGCACATGTGTTTGATCATGTGTTGATCATCTAGAGGCTCAAAGAATGGGTTTCGGTTTTTGGAGAAAAGGATTTTGAGTCGGTGGTTTTTTCTCTCTCAGGCCTCTACCAAGAGCATAGGCGTAGTAACTGTAAGTCTTGATACTACGGGTATTAGCCGCCGGTAGCTATTTTTGAATCTTGTGATGTTTTTGGCTCAGTGAGGCCTAGCACTACCGCTTCGGTGGGAGCGGTAGTACCAAGATTCTCTAGGCCCTTAGAGGGTGGTAGTACGAATATGTCCGTTAGCCGATCGTTGGGAGCTACAGGCGGTACTACTGCCCTTAGAGGCGAGTAGTACCATAAAAAGCTATTTTAAGCCCAATTTGCCCCCAACGGCTAGTTTTGGCATGGTGGCTATAAAAGGAGGCCTTGGGGTGTTGGGGAAGAGTTGTTCTTTGTGTGTGGGAGTTATGTGCATGTGTTGCTCTTCTCCCTTTGCTTCTTGAGCTTAAGAGTGAGACTAATTGCATGTGTTGCAATTAGGAAGTGATTTGAGAGCCTCTTGTGCATGTGTTGCACTTGAGTGAGGCCTTGTGCATGTGTTGCACTTGGTGATCAGGGCGCGATTCGTTGTGCTTTCTGGTGAAGTTCAAGCAAAGGAGCGGCTTGTTACTCTTGGATGTTGTCGACTCCTAGGCGAGCGAGCGGCGTCGTCGTGTGCTGGAGCTCTCGAGTGTGAGAAGCCCTGGCAAGTTTGTGAAGGTTCGAGGTTGAGCCTACGGCATAGCGTGAAAAACACGACTAGTGGAAAGAGGGCTCGGAGGAGCCGGTCCAAGTGTGGGCTTGCCTCAACGTGGACTAGGGAGACCAGCAAGTCTCCGAACACCACGGAAAAATATCGGTTGTCTCTTTCACTTTCAAGTATTTACATTTATTGTATATTGTTAAATTGCTTAATTGTAATTAGAATTGCTTAATATTAATTATTTATTCAATATAGCAATTCTTGTGTAGAGACATAATTTAGTTAGTGCACATAGTGAGCCTAGTTGATTTAGGCTTTAATTGTCAAAACCTATTTATCGCCTCCGTGATATATCTTTGATTAGGTTTTGACTTAGGTGTATTAGAGCGAATTGTTTAGTGAGCGATCGAGATTTCTAAAACGCCTATTCACCCTCTAAGCATCCTAATCTCTACAAGAGGGTCTTCCTGACCGCCGCCAAATAGCTCACGAACCTGCCCATCGTGCCTTAGCGGGCGTGCTTATTCCGCCACGACATCGTGATGGCGAAGGTGTGTGAGAGCGGCGGCGAGCACTGGAAGGAGGAGAGAAGGTCGACCACCGTGGCCCTGTGCAAGGGGTCTGCCAAGAAGGTCACAGGGCTCCCCGGCGGAAATGCGTGTCTCGGATAAGACGGCACTTGCCCCGAGCGAACCACCTACTTGGGGGGATAGCGAAGCCTTGAGCGAACAACATGCTCGGGAGGATAGCGAGCGGACCTCGAGCGGGAGCGCCGCCCAAGAGTGGGCCCCGTGCCTCGGGCGACAACATGCCCAGAGGAGGACTCGCCACGTGACAATCCGCCTTCTTCAAAGATTCCTGCTTGCAAGACACCTCTACCGGATCCCGTGGACATTCAAAGTAGGAGATTTATGAGAAGTTCCGGGGGGATCTGCGCACCGACGTTGCCGAGGTGAGGATTACTCTGCTACCACAGTAATTTTCCTTCTTTGGTTTTTGTGAGATCCCGCTTAGAGCTTTCCTGCCCGCAGCTTCTTAAAAAGACTTTGGCCAATTTTGAGGAAGTGTTGATTGTCCCCGACACCTCGCCCGCCAGAGTGAAGAAAGCGAAGCCCGGACCACTAGGCTGGAGGAGAAGGTGGGCGACCTAAAGCTCGCGGATACCGTAATCGTAAAAAGGTGCCGCGAGGCAGAGCAAGAAGTCGTCGAGGCTAAGGGGAGGATCTTGCTCGAACAAGAGCTTGAGCAGGAAAGGTCCGCCTCCATGCCAAGGAGGGCGCTACCGCCTCGAGAAGAAAGTGCTTTCAAGGCCGAGCAAGAGCTAGAGCAACAAGAAGACGGCTAGCCCTGGCGGAGGAGAGTCTCGCCTAGCTGGCGGTGAAGGTTCGAGGCTCGATCAGAGCTTCAGGGGGAAGCAAGATGCTCTGACCTCGAGACCAAGGTGGCTGAGCTTGAGGTGTCGGGCTGTGCCAAGGAGAGCTAGAGCGGAGGCGGAAAGGTGGTCACCGGAGGAAGATCTCGCCCTTAGTCGGATAAGGTTCTCTGGCTCGAGCAAGGTTTGGAACAAGAAAACTGCGTGCTCGAGCCCTCGGGCCAAGGTGGCCGACTTGAGCGGGCAACATGACGTGCGCACGCCCTTGCCGACCAAGAAAAAGACAAGGTCGAGCATGACCGCGAGAAGCCCAAGAAGGTCGTGGACGCCCAATGAAGGTGATCGATCTTCGCACCAAGATTGCCGACTATAGGTAGAAGCTCTCCGCAAGCACTTAGGGGATTTACACCCTGTGTGTAGGGTTATATGCTTTTTGCCTTACTTGGCGCAACTCCGTTTTTATTTGATTGTTGCGCTGGTGACGCTTTTCTTTCTTTTTGGTTTTTCTCTTGCTTTCCGCAATGGATAGATAGTGCTTAAGAGCGAGACGTGCTTTTGCGCCAAGCTATGACTTAGCGACCGTAAACACTTTCGCCGATGACCGCCCCTATCCGAGCCCCCTAGCTGTTGCGACGAAACTCAAGCACCGGTTCTGAAAGCGAGTTTGTTTCAGTAGGAGAGACGAGATAAAGCGCCAGGCTATACCCCCAACCAAGCATCGGCTGTCCCCGCGCATAAGCGGTTAGGTTGTTGGAGAAAACCGTATTGACTCAAAACGCGTCTTAACACTTTTGCACGATGGGCCTAACCTGCTGGCATGGTCGCCGAGGAAGAGTGTATTGGTTCTTGGGGCATGGTGTAAAGAACCATGTGCGCCGTCTGAGTAAGTTTAAATCGACCAAAAAACGGCGTCGCTTGCGACTTGTATCGCGAAGCGATAATCGCCGCGAACCAAGGTCGGCTTATTGGGACCGGGCTTTTGGTGGTAATCTTTAGCGGCCGGCGTTGGTCGAGTAATTTTGCGCTATTCTACGGCGCGTCCGATCTTCATGGGATGTGTTTAGAGCGAACAAACAATGCATTGATGTGAGCGGTCGTAATTTACAACATAATGCGTAGTGGACCATGAGCTTTTAGATATAGAACTTTCATAGTGGTCAATGTTCCATGAACTGGCGAAGCTCATGGCCATCTTCCGCTGTAAGGCAGCAAATTTCGGGCGTGATAATCAAACGACTGTGAATGGTCCTTCCCACTTGGGGAGAGTTTGTTGGCCTTCAACGTGTCCAGAATCCGACGCAGACAAGGTCGCCAACTCAGAGAGCTCGAGGCCGAATGGACTTAGCCGCTGCGGTTTATGAAGGGTTTGGCTGGTAGGCGGCCGACCGAGTCAGGCCTTTTAGGCGAAGTTTCTTCGGTAAGGTCAAGGTCGAGGCGGCGCCTCGCCTTGGAGTATGTCGTCGGCTAGGTGCACCCTTAGGGACCCGAGCACGATTTCTCAAGGGAGGATGGCCTCGGCACCGTGAGACTAGCTGAAAGGCGTCTCGCCTGTAGCTCAACTTGCGATGAGTGCTGCACTGCACCAAAGAGACGGAAGGGAGCTCGCCCACCATGACCCGCCTTGTCGAGAAAGGTCTCTAAAGACTTTTTCTTGATCCCTTGGAGTAATCGCCGTTCGCTTTTTCGCCGCTTCCATTGGTCTCATGGATGGGCTCTACTGAGGCGAAGCATATTTTTGTGCCAATGTCTTCGTCAAAGAGGCTTGAAATAGTTCGCCGGTGAATGCGGGTGCCGTGAAACGTGATGAGGCGATTGGGTACCCCTAAAGCGCGCTGCCACCACATTATCGCGAAAAATCTTTTGGTTGCTTGAGCGAGATGGTTGAAACGGGCTCGCCTCGATCCACTTAGAAAGTGTCGACATGCGGCGAGCAAGAATTTGTAACCCTTTCGACCACGGGGAAAAGCCCGAGGATGTCGGCCCCCAGTCGAGAATGGCCATGAGAGGGATAGTTTGCGGTAGCGTGAGGGTCGGCCGGTGGGACTTACGGCGTGAAACGCACGCCCGGCTGTTGCCACGACGCTCGAGGCGTGCGTCTAAGCGCCGTTAATAATAGTATCCCAATCGGAATGCTCTTGCTCACGAAGCGTCCTAAGGACGAGTGGGCTCACACATTCTCATGGATATCTCGGAGAAGGAACTCGCCTTCTTCCGAGATATGCACTTGGAGAGACTCTGCGTGCTCTTTATGCGGATAAGGCATGCCGTTTACCCAACAGAACGGATGACCGCTTTTGCAACCAGAACGCCGCTTTTTCCTCGAACAATGTCCCATGGGCGAGATATTGATGAATGGCGCCATCCAATCCGCACCTTGCTCGAGGAAGGAGACGCGTTGCGACGCCCGATGCCTCCTCTACAAAGGAATGGAGGGCTTGCGCAGACATTCCTGGCTAGCGCCGGTCGGCGAACATCTGGGTGGTGCCTCTCAGAGGGAATGGAGGGCTTGTGCAATGATAGCCGACTACGCGCCCGGGGCGGGCGCGAGGAACCGACCTTGAAAGTTGGTCGGCCAGGAATTATCCTTCCTGGAATGTAGAGTACTTGAAATTTCAAGTACCGCTCCATTTTCCTTTACCGACCAAGTAAAGCGCCATTGAGCGATCGGAACACTGATACTCCTTGTTGACTTGATTGATGACCAGCTATGAATCGCCTTTCACAGTTAGTCGTTGGACCCCGAGCGCCTTGGACGCCGGAGTCCGCCAAGAGGCCTTCATACTCCCGCGTTGTTTGTTGCGGGAAGTGTAATTGAATGACGATCGAGTCGTTTCTTAGGGGGACACCCGATAACGCCAATGACCCCGAAGGCTCAAAGCTCGGGACCCGTCAAGTACATGGTCCAATGACGGGTCTCGATTCGGGCCCTTGGTGGTGGGGTGGAATTTGGGTTCGCCCATTCCACCACGAAGTCCGCTAGAATTTGAGATTTGATCGGCGATGCAGAGCAGTGGACATCGAACTCGCGAGTTCCATGGCCCACTTCGCTATCCATTCTTGGCCCGTGTTTTAGGATCTCCTGTGGAAAACCGGTCGGGACAACGACCTTGTGAGCTTGGAAGTAGTGGCGCAGCCTTCCTCGAGGCCACGGCAAAGAGTATAAGAGTTTCGGACCTCGTGGTAATGCTCTTCGCTGCGGGCAGCGATTCTCACGACGAGTATAACGGACAACAGATCCTTCTCGCTTGTCACAAAGACCTGCGCTTACGTTCATGTCCGCATGAGGTATAGCAGAGCGTTCCCGACCTTGGCGCGGCTAAGATCGGAGGGTCGATGACAACAGCCTCGCCTTGAAGGAGCAATGGCCGTCGTCTGGCGAAACCATCATGCTTACGGGCGCCTTAAAGAAGGGCAAGCCTCCCCGGCCAAAATGAAGCGGCAAGCGCCATACGTCCGGCCGGGGTTTGAACCTCTCTTTACCGAGCTTGGGGCGCATTCTTCGATGGCCTCGATCTTCCTCGGGTTGGCGCCGATGCCCCGCGTCTGATGATATACCCGAGTATTTTGCTCGACTTTACACCAAAAACGCACTTTCGGGTTAAGTTTATTCGATGTCTCACGGAGATTACAAAAGGTCTCATAAGGTCGGATACATGGCCCGAGGGAATTTTACTCTTAACTACGATATCATCTACATATACTTCCGTGTTCCGCCCATCTCGCCTCTGGAAGGTCTTTGCATCAAGCGCTGAAGGTCGCCTCGCCCGCAGACCGAAAAGACATGGTCGTGTAGCGAAGCGCTGCAAGGGCGTGATGAAGGAAGTCTTCCCCTCGTCCCCTAGGAACAAGCTAATCTGGTGATAGCCCGAATAGGCGTCCAAAAAGCTCATTACCCGAGATTCTCCGTCGCTGGCACCAATTACCGTCGTCGATGCGCGCGCGTAGAAGTTGTCCGCACCGCACTGCGGCGCTCAAGCCGCTGTGGTCTACACATGCGCCATTTGCCCCTTCTTCTTGACGATGACCGGGTTCGCCAAACCACTCAGATGTCCGACCTCTCCGACGGCTTGGTCTTAAGGAGCTTGTCGAGTTCCTCCTGATGATTGCCTATTTCTCCGGAAAATCGCCTCGAGCTTCGGGCGGAGTCTTTTGTCGTCAATACCTGACAGGCTCGATCACCTCCTTGGGACCCTCGGGCATATCGGACGGCTCCCGGCCGAACACGTCCGGAGCTCCTCCCGAGGAAGGTGATGAGCTCGAGCCTTATTTGGGGTCCAGGAGGACCCCAAATGGAGGACCTTGGTCGGGTCGGCCTCGCTGAGAGGGACCGCCTTGGTTTCCCCTGCCGAGGATGAATTTAGGGAAGGCGCCCTGCTTGGTCGTCGAGGCCACACTGGATGCCATTTGTCCGACCATGTCGAGGGACTTCTCTCGCCGCATTCAAGGTCGCCTCTATGGTCGCCCTTCACGGTGACGACGCCCTTGGGTCCAGGACCTTTAAACGCTGGTAGGCGTGATGTGTGGCGGTTATGAACTTGGAGAGGGCGGCACCTTAAGAATGGCGCTAGGGTCGACACAAGTCCACGACTTGAAATTGACTAGCTCGGTCCGGAAGTTCGCGGTGTCCCCGAATGTTACGGGCAAGACGATCTGGCCCAAAGGCTTGATCGAGGTGCCGGGGACAATCTCGAAGAACGGGACAGCGATGCTCTTGATCTTGGAACGAGGGACTCGCATCTCGCCCAAGACCGAAATGGATATGAGGTCCAAGAGCTTCCGCCATCGATCAAAGACCCTACCGACTTTTGTTGTTGATGGTTGGGCTTATGACCAACGTGAGCTTCTGGGGTTTAGCCATTCCAAGGGGACAATCTTCCTTGGAGAACGTGATGGGCAACTCAGACCATCTGAGCTGCTGTACGGGGGGCCTGCCTTGGGCGATGTGGCCGACCTCCCACGCGGCCTCCTTCAAATCCCTTCGGGACTTATAGGCCGAGGAGCCCCCGAATATGACGGCGATGTGGTTATGGGGTTCCTGGTAATCCATGTCGTCGTCGTCGTCGTCGGGGCCTTTGCCTTTGCTGCTCTCCCCCTTGCTTGGGAGAGCCGGCATGGGGCCCTCGCCCTTGTAGAATTTCTCCAGGTGATATGCCCAGTCCCTCACGGTTGCCAGGAGGTCATGCGGCGACCACTGATGGAGCGGGCGGAAGCGGCCTGCGGTAGGCGCCCTCTTCGCGCGATCCTCGCCCCTCGCGACCTTGGTCGTCTTTGTTTTGGTCGGCTGTGTTGCGCGTTAGTCATGGCGCGGCGACCACGCCCACCCAGACTGCCGAAGCTATGAGCGAGTCGCGGAACGGCTGCTGACGGCAGCATGACCATGTCCGGCGCGACGACTTCTTTCTTCTTGACTTTCTTCTCCACGGAGCTCCGAGGGCCTCTTGTTCGAGGCGCCTTCGTGCAGGTGGGGAGGTAGCTTGCCCTCATCGAAGCGCTTTCATTCCATTGCCGGCGGCGTCGGCGTTAGATAGAAGATCGGCCATGCGAAACAGTTGCTTGGCCGGAAGCGTGTCGGGTGGATCTCCAAATCTTGTGTGAAGCGGACGCCACAGACCCGAACTTGAAGGCCCGGACCACCGCCCGTCCCGAGATGCTCGGGATGGAGTTCTTACCTTTATAAACCTTGGACGGAGTCGCAGACTCTCCTTGTCCGCTTGGATGAGCTGCCGAGGTCGCGCTTGTTCCGGCCAAGTGTAGCAACTTTTGAAGTTCGCCAGAGGGCCTCCGAGAGCAGCCTCCACAGCGGATCGATCCCTCCTTTGGTTAAAGAGCCATGTCTCAAGTGAGCTGCCGAGGACCGTTGGGAGGTAGTTAGCCATGACCCTTCGTTTCAACGCCACCGATGGCGGTGGAGTAGATCGAGATGAACTCGCTCGGGTTTTGGGTCCGCTGAAAAGCTCGATGTGGCCGGGCTTGAATTTTTTCGGCCACTTTGATCGTCGCGGAGGACGCCAGAAAGCCCGCATCCAACGCCGGACCATCATGGCGCAGCCCTCTCCGGGTGTGGGGCGTGGCGGACGGGCCCAGCGGTCTTTGGCCGCGAAGGTGAAGCGAGAGAACACGCTCATGCCTGGCGATCCTGTGGCGGTTCGATGTGGAACATACGGAGCGCCACGGGCGGTAGCGCATGCTCAGTGAGTTCGCGAGGCTGCCCGAAGTACTCGGACATCCTCACGGTGTTGACGCTAGTCGGTTCTCTGAGGCGTGGCCAGGAGGCCCGGGCGGTGGAATGGCGCTTAACGCCCGGAACATCCCGGTCCTCGAACGCCGGGGTCCGGGAGCCCGATGTCGCCACAAGCTTTTTCCATATTTTCGCCACGAGGGCCCCCATGGCCGCCAGTCCGCACGGTTAGCGAGTTTACGGTCATTGCGCATCTGGCCGCCATGGCGCTGGCAGGCGTTGGCGCTTAAGGAGCAGCTGCAGGCGACCTTGAAGGGTGGCGGCGCCAGACGGGGAACGGTAATCGGGTCCCGCGAGTCGGTCTCTCGAACGCCACGACGCATGGCCGGATTGGCGGTGGATGATCGCCGGTCCCCGCCTCGAGATAGCTCCGGCGTTTCTCACCATCGTTATGCCGGCGAGAGGAGAGGCCGGAGATGTACCGCTCTCGTGGTCGTCCTCCTTCCCGCCATGCGAGCCGCAGGAGGACCAGATCGCGACAGGCGACACCAAGTGGTGTCGCATGACGCGTCCTCGGTTGAGCTTCGACGGTCGCGGTCGGGGCGGCCCGATATTATATAGATCGCCAGATTCATCCTCGCAAGCGAGGGTATCCGCCGCGCCGAGAGGAACGCTCGCCGCAGCCGACGGGGAAAGACTCCGGTTTCGCAGGGCTCTTCGATCGACCGCACCACCCATGCCGTTGTCGGGCGTAGTATTCATCGCCGCCCTCCACGCCGTCAAGACGCAGAGGTCTTGATTGTCTTCTTGAGTTTGGCATCCTCAGGATCCTTGCGTATGACTTCTGGTCGGTCCCCGCGACGGCCACCTGTCGACGATTCGGGATGTAGGGTCCTTCACGGAAGCTTATTTGTTGAATGAGGATCAACCTAAGGCCCTTTCCGCAAGGGCTATACGCCCAAGGGTATGCCGAGTTCCGGATCGGGTGGACAAGACAATCGTAGCACACGGGTCGCTTTTTTGGTCCTCGTTCGCCTCTCACGGAAGAGATAACAACCCTACGCCCAAATGATTCACTAATGAGTATGGAGTAGTTACATATGCTTGTTCTCGGAGGAGCCTCGAACTGGTCTAAGGGCTCCAGGGAACAAGCTCAGATCTCGAAGGTGTGGCACCGAAAAGCCAGCCCTCAATACATCGCGCGAGGATATTTATAGGGGATTTCTGAGAGCGTTATTTATTATGGGGCGCTCATCAGAGGAAGGACGTCGTAGCGATAAAGAGCAGCGCTTCACCCGCACGGTACCATGCGACGTGGGAACAGCGATCAGAGACCAAGGAGGGCGCGGACTGTGGCAGCGACAGATCCGGCGCGGACGATCCTCGAGCCAATAAGGCATTTAGATGCCACGCCACGTCAAGAAAGCGAGCCCCAGCTTGGCATGCTCCGGATGGGGTAGCCGTGAGCCGGGCTACGAAAGTCGGTTTCCGTGCGCCATCATCCGCAAGAGCATGGTCGGTTGGCGCCGCTTCGATGGTCGTCTTGGTACAGATATCCAATCCACGTAAAGCAAAAAAGAATAGATCGGTTTTTTTCGTCTCGTTCGGTTTCATCCGTTCAGTTTTATGGGTTGGTGGTGGAGAACGGACGCGGACACCACCAACTCTTAATTAGAAGTAGTAGAGATTTATCGGCATAGTACTCTGCAACATGTACCAAAAAAATGTACGTCGGCAATTAATCACAAACGTATATAGTATAATAATCAGATAATACAAGCTGCATGCATCGATGAAATGCCATGGTGGCCGTATCAAATTAAAGTACGAGTGCACCAAATTAATGTATCAGGAACGAACGTAAACACGATTACACAGACAAGTACATGCGACATGCACCAAGTACCAACAGCACTAGGGCTGGGCAAATAAACCGAAAAACCGAAACCGAAACCGAAAAACCGAAAACCGAATTGTTCGGGTTGTTGATTCGGTTAGCTATATGAAATAACCGATTTTTTTCGCCAATCTTTGTTGCACACGCTGTTAACCGAACTAACCGGATTATCACATGTGAACTAATTAAACCGAAGAACCCTAGTCGCTCTACGCTCCTCCCTCGAGCCCTCATTCGACAAGGTGCCGCAGCCGTTCTTCCAAACCCCACAAAGTAAAACCCTCCACCGCGAGATCGGGCGCATCTCGCCATCTGCGATGGCGGCCGCGCCACCTCCACCGCCTCCTCCTCAAGATTAGCCTCCCACGCCAGGTGATGTGGCGCCGCTTGGCGAGAGTCCCGGGCGGCGCTTCGCTGGTGCTCGTGGACTGGCCGCAGGCGGTCGTCGTGACTCGACCTTCGCTCGCTTCCAGGCCCACGGCTTTGATCTCGACTTCCGCCGCCCGGCGACCCCAAGCTCTCGCTCCACCGCCACGGCCAAGACCTCTACGACGGCCTCGTCCTCTTCGCCTCCACCCTCACGTGAATTAATCGACTCCTCCTCCCTCCCTCCCTACCTTCTGAGATCTCCCACCTACGTTGACTTCGGATTCATGGCGTGGTGGTGTAGCTCTTGGATGGGTCCCGATCCGATCTGTGGTATTGGAGTGGTTTTGGTGCTAATTTGTTGGAAAGATCGGAACTGTGGGTAAAGAATTGGTCGCTTTGTGTTATCCGATCTGTTCTCTTGGAGTAGTTTCATAGTGGAATTCTGTGATCTTTGTGGGAAATTTTGTCTTTTGGGATTTCGGATGTAGAATTTTGTATGTACATCATAAGGTTCAGTTGAAATTTATGCATGGTCGATTAGCTCTGATGGGAAATTTATGCATCATAGAGGTTGAAGGTGATCACACCTTGATTGCTGGGGATGATCTCATCCAGTCAGATGTGATATTGGGGTCCAAAAAGATTGAGGTCGGTACCAATACTAAAAAAATTACCTGGTTCCTTGAAGCGCTCATCCCCTTTTAGGTTTTTACATGTTCATTGCAATAATCCATAATTAGACCTAAGTTGAGACCAAATCTTGGTCTGCATTCCTATTTTCAGTATGAGAATTGTGAACTACTTTATTTTGTGCAGTGTGGTTTATTCATGGTATTCATGTTTTTACTATTTGTAGATAGCAAACTTTGGCCATTTATTATCTTTTTTTTATCACAAGAGTAACAATCTTGACCCAACCTTGTTGTCCATCATGCCCATACATTGTCAGTTTAAGTATGCCTGTTAAATTTAATAGCTGCTTAATATGTCTTCACTCTGATGTCCCATGGAAAATCTATATTCAGCACTAGATCCTAGTTACTAAACTGGATTATTGCCTTGCCCCTATTGGAAGCTATTTTATATCTGCAGTTCCTTAAATTTAGAGTATCCTTGGCGCTAATAACATTTCTTAGCATTGGGTGCCAGACTGCCAGTAAGGTGTGAATTCCGGTTAATTCGGTTTAAAACCGAAACCGAAACCGAATTTTCGGTTAACCGAATTGTCGGTTTCCAAAATTTCCAAACATATTTCAGTTTCCTTTTTCGAATAATCGAAATTCACAAAAAATCGAAAACCGAAACCGAAATATTCAGTTAAACCGAACGCCCAGGCCTAAACAGCACCACCAAAAAGCTCTCCTCGCACGTACGCGCTGCAAGGCATAACCATGTAAAGCCCCAACTCACTTCTTGAGCTGGACGGCGAAGCCGCCGAGCCCGACGACGACGACAAGCGGGACGACGGACGCGCACAAGATCCTCTTCCCGACGTCATGGCGGCGGGGGACGTCGCCGTGTACCCAGAGCGCGGCCCAGACCTCCGCCACGCCGGCGGCGAAGGCACCTCCGAGGAGGAGGTAGTACGCGAGCTTGTGCCCGTGAGCCAGCACCCCACGCGGCGCCTTGTACGCGGCCGCGGCGGCTGCCATGGAGCCGGTCAGAAGCCCGATCACGGCCAGCGCTCGCGGGAGCTTCGAGGTCGCCGCGGCATCGACCTGCTCACCTACCGCCTGCTCCAGCTGGGACATGTTGATGACGGCGTCGCTGCTGCCGACGTTGAGCGCGGCCATTGATCGCTCCGCAGCAAACTTATGAAGAAGCAGAAGCTAGTGTAGTATGTAGGCAGGTGGTGGAGCAGCTAGAGCAAGCTAGTCGTAATTCAGGATGCGGAGGTGATCAGGTGAAGGAGGCGGCCTATATATACACGCCGTGGTCTATGCGCTACGGCGTGGCAGCGTGTTTGGCAAATGGAACCCATTCGTGGCCCGAATATCTCACTTTATGGTGTACAGTACTACCTTAAAAGCCGGCTCCGACTGCTGTGCAATCATGACTCTGGTATCATCATGATATACATCCAGTTTCGGGGTTTTGAAATCTGATGTACTTCCCATTCATAGTATCATCACCATTCTAACTTTGTTGCAAAAAAGATCAAATTTCAACAAAGAAATTTGTTCTTTTTTGTAAATTTCTAAATTGATTTCATGGATTAATTTGATCAGGAAATATTATATGTTAGATGGGTAAGATGAGATGTACATCACATGATTTTTTTTCTCAGAATTTTTGAAACTTTTCTAGTTGGATCATGCACGATAAATTTTGTCATTACGACAACAATCGGAAGTCCTTAAAGACCGGTTTTTAGTATAGTTTTTGCAACTTGCGAGGATCAACTCTGATTTTCAACAAATTGAGACCATTTTACAACAGATTTTATACCCTCCAAAATTCTCTAAGACAATTGAGTTAATTGGAGCATGGTTGCAACACCTAGAGCACAAATTAAATTCGCTAAAGCTCAGCCCTTAACATGTGGGATTGGTCGACCACACACACGTAGCAACTCGTTTGTGCTTTCGACTCTCAACTCATCAATGGCGGTCCAAAGATTTCTCTAGCGGCACTGTTCAAGGACGTGTGGTGCTCGTGCTCGTGCTTGACTACTACACGAGCCGCGTTATTGTATGCGTACAGGATTAGCTAGCTAGATATTCTAATCTAATCAACAAAAAGCGAGGCCCCGACGACCATAAACTAGCTAGCTAGCCACCCCCATCCAAAGGTCAGAACTCACTAGTCAGAACCCCCCTGTGCCCTTCAGAGTTCAGAAGCCCACAAAGTCCACCGTCCGGCCAATACCGGTCGAATTCCCCCTGTGCCCTTCAGAGTTCAGAAGCCCACAAAGTCCACCGTCCGGCCAATACCGGTCGAATTCCTCACAACTTGGCATATAAACATCTCAAATTATTCTACTACGTACACCAAGGCCTTGTCGTTGAGTCGATCTTGAGATAACTCCCCATGGCAGACGAGGGGTGGAATTCTGCGTACACCAAGGCCTTGTCGTTGAGTCGATCTATTGAGATAACTCCCCATGGCAGACGAGGGGTGGAATTCTGCACGCACCGGCGGCGACGCGTCGACGTGCTCGATGGCGCCGGCCACCGAGTCAGAAGCTAGTAGTTCTTCGATGACGAATTTCCAGCCTTGTTTATCTGACGCTGCCGCCTCCTCATCCTCCTTCCTTGCTGATCCACACATGGATTGGACGCAAGCTTTCATGTAAGTAGAAATCAAGATTAGCTATAATCTATTACACCAAGCTAGCCTCTGCATATATGTATCTTGGTTCTTCCATGCATGGCTTAGTAGGGGCGGGAAAGCAGCAGCAGCCGAGTCCACCACTAGCTTCAACGCGTTGCTCCAGCTCCAAGGCGACGCGAGCCACCACTTCCTTCTCTCGACGGAGAGGCTCTCCTCTCGTGCCGGCACCATACGCCCACGGGCCACGGCATGGCGGTGGCAGCGTCGTCGCAGGGCGTGTCCTTGTACGCGGACAACCAGTACTCCGGCTCGGCCAGTGGCTATGCGTTCTCGCACCTGCTGAAGTCCTCGGCGGCGTCTGCGCAGCATCAGCATCAGCAGTTCCCCAGCTTTTTCAGCCCGTCGGGGCTTTTTGGGCCTGCCCCGGAGCCGCGACAGCATCTCCTGCAGGCCCTAGAGCACAAACCCGTCAAGGACCTCAAGGTCTGATATGGACTAGAAAGCTTGATGACTAGATGCTATTGCTACATACCAGCTAGCTAGGCTTTCTTCTAACTCAGTTTCTGCAGGTGCAGTCCAACACGGAACCTGTTCAGGAGTACGCTTGCTCGTCGGTGACAAGAACAAGTGTTTCTGACTCGCCTGCGGCAGTGAAGAGACCCCGGATCGCGAGTCGCGACGCCATCTGCGTTGCCGACTTTCAAGGTGCGCCGCCGGCCGGCCGGTGATCCAACAAGCCGATCAATCAGATAGTGAAATGGCCAAAATATTATCACCAGGATCCAACAAGCCGATCTAATCTGGACCTTCAAAACTTGATTCAAGATTGAGATCTACTAAGGTGAAGGTCAAACAACTCACTCAAATGCTTACACATTTGAGGTGGTTACACATTTGAGGTGGCAAACAACCTATTGTCATAAATGTTTTTACACATAACTAGTTAGTTAAATCTCAACTTTCAACCCTTGATCCAAGGGTCCAGATTAGATTTTAGCAAATTAGCATTGAAATCACCTTTAGCACTAGATATATTCGCTTCTTTAGATAGTAGGAAGTGAAGACAGCGGCCTAGAAAGGCAAATTAGAGTGCTGCAAAACTGACGGTGTGAAAAGCTAAAAGAACCGCGCTTGTTAGAAGAGTTTAGTTCAGAACTTTTCGATGTTACAACTTATTACAAATATGGAGATGTAACTTAATGTAATGCTAGGTATATTTACCTTAATTTGTATTCATTTTCTGTTTTGTGTTTTCCTTGTAACTGCTCATCTGATTATATATATATATATATATGTATATATATATATATATATATATGTATATATATATATGTATATATGTATATATATATATATATATGTATATATGTATGTATGTATGTATGTATGTATGTATGTATGTATGTATGTATATGTGTGTGTGTATATGTCTCTTTTCTACCCTTGGAGTAGTTATTCCTTATCCCGTATCTCACAATGTAGGGAGTATCTAACCTATGGAGGATATGCACGTATAGTATACGAGTATATAAGACTAGTTAGGTGGTATTTACATTTTCTCAGAGGTGGTATGTATATTTTTTTAGACATACTCCTTTTTATGTTCATATATAAAGGTCTGAGGTCTGCAGCGTAGAAGCTGACGACCGGGGCCCACAAGGCAGTGGCTGGGTGCGACGCGGGACTGACAGAGGGGTCCTAGGCGTTAGCTAATTCAAAGGAGGGATCAAGACGGACTATTTCAGCCGGGCGAGAGGAAGCCGCCTCGACTTAATAGGTTCCACAATGAAAGCATCGGTACTAGGTGGCACTAGCTTGGACGGAGGTGGTCGGAATCGGCTGGCCACTGCACAGGCCATGGATGCCATGGCTGTCCCCGCCAAGGAGCCTCGAATATGAGTTCCCTGCTAAGATTATTATCAGTTAAGCATTAGTGTGGCCTAAGGGTTTCCTTTTGCTACTTCTTCAAAGAAATGAGTAGCAGGAGAGGGTTCTCATCGTGCACGTGGAGTGGCGGAAGAAGAAGGTGCCAGTCGCGAAGGGTCGTTGCCGAAGATGAACCTAATTGGACGGGATAGGTACTAGGTGTGATGTAGGAGCTGGGTCAATTGGTTTGGCTTGTCATTCACCGAGTGAAGGCTAAGCGGAAATTTCTCCTTTCTTTTGAGGAGGCCGAACTTGAAAGATGAAGTGTGGGAGAAGATTTGAGGCTTGATGAGTGATAGAGGCGAGTGCTTTGGCTAGCTAGGAATGTCTACATCAAGCTTTTATAGAGGACAAAGGCAAATGAAGCTTTGGTGAGAGAGAGAGGAAGAACGGAGAAGAAACGGGAGAGGGTCGATGGTGGGTGTCTTCTTTGGCGATGAGGTGTCAAGAAGATCGATGGTCGGGCTAACATAATGTGTCGGGCCCATTGTAAGCCCTCGCATAAACGGGACAAAAGGAAAGGTTATCGACAGGACTAGGTTAATTGGCAGGTTTCATCCAACAAATTGACTCCAGATTTTATGAAGATTTTTACTGAGGCTCGGCAAGGTAAAGATAAGTCTCTAGTAAAAAAATTTCGTGCAAAAGAATATGGGTATAAATTTTACTAAAGTTCTTACAATTCATTTTCTAGATTTTTGTTTGTTCTATTTTGTATTTAATGATGATTAAAATGATTTTTATTATTTTATGAAAATTTTATATAAAGATCTGAAATAGTATTATTCATATTCTCGTAAAAATTTTCAAGATTTTATATTTTATATTTAATTTCTAAAAATTCTGATATCACTATTTTCGGTTTTCAATTTCTAAAAGCCACAAATGTAGATTTTAATTTTTGATCATTTTACCAAAGGTAGATAATGATCTGTGTCGGCAAAGGTAAAAATCTCATGGTCAAATCATCACTCGAGATTTCCCCATAAATCCACATGACATGATGATTCAGATTTTTTTTCAGCAATTTATCACATGATCTTCTTTGATTTTAATTCTTAGTTGTTTGGGATCGGTTATCGTCAGAATGCTTGACCATCTGAGTCTCGCCAGAGATCGACCATGCCCAAGCTTGGCCGCAATCCGCCAGAGGGTCCCCCGACCTTCCGACCTTGAGGTTAAGCTCCTCCTCGAGCATACTTGTTTCGGGTATTAACTGACCTTATGACTCGGTCCATCGAAGACACCTCGAAGTTCACCCAAAAGCCTGTACTGGCCTACGAGGGCAGAATCATTAATCAAGGGGTCGCATGGTTGGTCAAGGCTACCAATATACACTCGGCTGTACTCCATCGCCGCCCGGTGCAGTGAGTGGTATGCGGCACTGACCATACGTCCAAGAAATGTTGAGCGCTATGTAATAAATGTTTTGTTGCTGTAATCCTTATAAATACCCTCTCGTGGCGAAGGATTGCGGGTTCCCCACAGCTGAGTTAGCTCCACTAGACTTTCACTCTTACTTGTACTTGAGATTTGTAGCCACCTCTACATATCGGTGCAATCAACTGGACGAGGGCTTTATCTCCCCGCTGAGAGGTCCGAATCCGTATCAAAAAAGCTCTCTCGCTTTGCACTGCGATCACTCTAACCATTTTGTCCAAGTGAGCTCTGTAGGGACCTCGACGCTATACCCCTCATGGAAAAAGGGCCCTAGGTTGATCCCTCATTCAACAAGTAAGCTTCGGCGAGAGACCAGCTCGATAAATCGACAACCGGCGCCGTCGGCGGGGATCGACCAAGTCCTTCGCGAGGAATCCCCGAGGATGCTAGAACTCACAAGACAATCAAGACCTCTCGCGTCTTTGGCGACGTGGAGGACGGCGACGACATCTCGCCCGCCGATGGCATGGGTGGTGTGATCACCTGAAGAGCCACATCGAGACCGGAGTCTTTCACCTGGTCAGCGGCCGAGAGCGCTTCCGCTGCTGCCCCGAACGGATAACCTCGTTCGCGAGGAAGAACTCGACGACCTCGCGTGACAATCGACACTCTCCGACCGTCTTCGAAGTTCACCATGCGACCCGTAGCGTCACGATACCACTTCGCGCGCCCACGCAGTCACCGTGCTCCTGCAGATGTCTACATGGCGGAAGGGAAGACGCACCAAGAGAGCGGCGATCAAGATGGTCTTCCCCTTCACCAAAGACAACCGTGAGGTTGACCCGAGTTGTCCCCGGCAGAACCCGCGACCGCTCACCACGGTAAGAGAGGGGATCGGCGCTGGGAGCCGTTGACCGCCCACAAGATCTCAACAGTACCGCTCCCGAGCATGTGCGCGACCGCCTCCAAGGTGCGCCTGTCGCTCCTCAGCGCCGAGCGCCTTCGCACCATGGCATTTGCGCGGCGCGACCTCCGTAGGCTCTCAACCAGGTGCACTGGCGGCCATGGGGACCCTCGTGGCCAAAAACTCAGAAAACTTCATGGGCCGATATAGGGCTCCTCGACCACCCGGCCTTCAAGGCCCCGCAAAGTGTTTCACGGGGCCATCGCCGCTCACTCTTCCAAGGCTGCCTCAAGTCCTCGCCGAGGACCGAAGAAGCACCTCGGCACCACGAGGGCGTTCGAGTAGTTCTCAGACGGCCTCGCGGCTTGCGGGCATCACCTCGCCCACTCGAAGTGCTTCTCGTGCTCCACCTAGAATCTGCAATCGCCGCCTCGGCATGATGGCGTGTTCTCTCGCCTCACCTTATCGCGCGAAGGACACTTTGGCCCCGCCGCCACGACGCTATGTCCGAGGGGTCGCCATGACGCCCGGCGCTCGGATCTGCGAAGTTTTCGGCGCCCCTCGCGACGCCAAGTGGCCGAGCAAGTTCAAGCCCGGCCACATCGAAGCTTAACGGGACTCAGAACCCCGGCGCGAGTTCATCTCGATGCATTCCACTGCTATCCCGCGGCCGCAGATGAGGGTCATAAGCTAACTACCTCCCCACGCCCTAGACGGTTCGCCGTAACTTGGCTCTTCAACCGAGAAAGAAGGATCTATCCAGCTCATGGAGGCAGACTTTCCGAGACCCTCCCGCAAACTTAGAGGCTCATATACTGCGCCGGCAACGAAGCGCCACCTCGAAAGTGGTTGATCCAAACGGACAAAGATCTGGCCCAAATTCGGCCCAAAGATTTATTACAGGAGAAACTCCATCCCGAAAGCATCTCTGATGAGGCGCTCGTCCCCGCCTTCAAGTTCGGGTCCGTGATGTTAAACTTCACACAAGACAGGAGATCCACCCGACCGACGCCAACTAACTATTCAAGATGGGTCGATCGCTACGCAAATGTCGTGAGAAGCCGCAGTAATGGAAAAAAGCACTTCATTTAGGGCAAGCTACCGCTTGTAATGCCCAGAGGGCCCCTTGTTAAAAAAAGACCCTCGGACTCCGTGAGAAAAGAAGGCCAAGAAGAAGAAAGAAGTCGTCGCCACGCTGGACATAGTGGCGGCCAGGTGAACTGTGGAGCACCGCCTGTCGTTGCGCCACCCGGCCACAAGGCTATCGAGCGCCCACACCCACAGGCGCCATTTATCAAGACGACAACGACTAAGATCGTAGCGATCGGGTCCCGAGGGACTGTGAATCGCGGGCGCCAGACTCGCAGCGAAGGGGCGCCTCAGGCGGTAATGCCGCCCGCCTCCACCAAGTGGCGAGGCCCACGACCTCCGAATTGTAGGACCTCGGTCACTGGCCTCGAGAAATTTACAGGGCGAGGGCTCCATGCCGACTCTCCCGAGCAGGGAGAGAGTAAAGAAGGGCAAAGGTCCCGCAGACGATTTATTTACATGGACTCACCAGAGCCCCAAAACCACATAGTCAGCCATATTTGGGGGCTCCTCGGCCCACAAGTCCGTAGAGGATTTGAAGGAGGCCGCGACGGAGGTCGGCCACATTGCTCAAGGCAAGCCACCTGCAGCCAGCTCTGTGGTCCGAAGCTACCATCACTTTCTCCAAGGATGATTGTCCCTTGAATGTCCAACCCTTAAGCTCCCATTGGTCGTGGAGTCCGACTAATCAACAATGCCAAGGTCGGTCGGGTCCTCATCGACGGGGAGCTCCTTGACCTCATATCGCTACTTGCCTCTTGGACGAGATGCAAGTCCTCGCTCCAGGATCAAGAGCATAGCTGTCCCATTCTTCGATTGTCCCTGCACCGAATGCTTTCACGGGCCAGATCACATACATGGCGGACGTCGGGACATCACGAACTTCCGGACCGAAGCTAGTCAATTTCAAGTCGTGGACTTCAAGTCGGCCTACAACACCATTCTTGGCAGTGCCGCCCTCTCCAAGTTCATGGCCGCCACACATCACGCTCTACTGCCTCAAGGTCCCGGACCAAGGCGCCATCACCATCAAAGCGACCATCTGGGCGCCCTAAATCTATGACGAAGTCCTCGACATGGTCAGTAAATGCCTCAAAGATGGCCTCGACCAAGCGAGACGCACTTCGGACCAAAAGTTACCCTCCACCGGAGGAGAAACCAAGGCGTCCCTCTTAATGAGTGACCCGACCAAGGTCCTCTATCCGGGATCTTCCTTAGATCCCAAACAGGAACTCGAGCTCATCACTCTTTCTCCCGAGGAGCTGGACGTGTTACGCTTAGGAACCGGTCAAACATGCCCGAGTCCCAAGGGAAGTGATTGAGTCACAAACTAAACTGTTCTCGACAAAATGCAGGCGCCGAAGCTCAAAGTATTTTCCCTGAGAAACGAGGCGATCATCCCGAGGAACTTGACAAGCTCCTTAAGGTCGCTTCATTAGGGAGGTTGAGCACTTGGAGTGGCCTGCAAACCTTGGCCATCGTCAAGAAGAAGAAGCGGCAAGTGGCACATGTGTCACCACAATCGCTTAAAAATCACTTTGCCTAAAGGACAACTTCCCGCCGCCACGCATTGACTAAGCCTGTCGACGAACGCGGAGTCCTGTGATGAGCTTTTGGACGCCTACTGGGCTACCACCAGATTAGCTTGTTCCCTAGGGACGAGGAGGAGACTTCCTTCATCACCCCTGCCGCACGCTACGCCACACTAATCATGTCCTTCGTCTCGCGAACAGCAGCGACCTTCCACGCTTTTGATGCAGACTTTCCAGGATCAGACAGGCCAAACCGGAGGTATATGTAGATGATATCGTAGTTAAGAGTAAAGCTCCTCGTGCCATGTATCCGACTCCGAGGAGACTTTTGTAATCTCCAGAGACATAGAATAAAGCTCAATCCCGAGAAATGCTTTTAGGGGTAAAAGCCGCAAAGTACTCGGGTATCTCATCTGACGCGGGGGCATCGGTGCTAACCCGAGAAAATCGAGGCCATCGAGAGGATCGCGACCAGGAGCTCCGTGAAGGAAGTCCAGACTCGACGTGGGACGTATATGCCCCGAAGCTCGCTTGATTTTGGTCAGCGAGCGTGCCTCGCTTTCTTAAGGCGCCCGCAGTTCACGAGGGCTTGGCTCGACAGACGGAGGCTAACTGCTCCTTTGAGGAGCTAAAGCAAGATTGCCTGAATTTGATCTTGGCCACGCCAAGGTCTGGGAGCTACTTTACTTTACTCGCAGCGACATTCCCATGCCGTAAGCACGCGTCTGGTGGTAGAAGCGATAAAGGACGATAGCGTCCGGATACTACGTCAGAGAAAGTGTTGCACGGACCAAAGGAGCATTACCGAGAGTCCGTAAACTTTTGTACTTCGCCGCTCATGGCTTCCGTGAAGTTACGCCACTACTTCCAAGCCCACAAGGTCATCATCCCGACCAGCTTCCACTTAGGGAGATCCTAAGAAATCCGAACGACGTTACGTCGGGACGGATGGAGGAGCCATGGAACTCAAGCGAGTTCGACATACACTCTCGCTGCAGACGCAGTAATTAAGTCCCGTGATCTTGGCGCATTTCAGAGCGAATGGATTTCCCCCGCCACCGGCCATCGAAGTCTCAAGAATCTCGGGACGCCGCCGACCATGTATTGACGGCTCCCGAAGCTTTCAAACGCTTCGGGGTTGGCGCTATCTTCGGTGTCCCCCTCAAGGAATCGGCCCAACACGTTATCCAACTACACCGCGCGGCTAAACAACGCGGTGGGAGTATGAAAGGCTACTGGCGCCGCTCACGAGTGTCCAAGGCGGCTCGGAAAGTCCAAAAAACAATCTGTGAAGGGCGATTCGCGGTTGTGCGCCAACCAAGTCAACAAGGAGTCGGTGTTCCGATCACTCAATGGCGCTTTATTTGGTTGAAGCGAGGAAGATGGAGCTGTATTTTAGAAATTTCAAGTACTCTACATCCCTGTGAAGGACAATTCCCTGGCCGACCATCTTTCCAAAGTCAGTTCCTTGCAGATGCCCGCCCCTCTGGGGGTGCTTGTTGAGCATCTGCACAAGCCCGCCATTCCCTTTGTAGAGGAGGCAACCCCTAGATGCTCCTCGTCCGGGCGCCGGCCGAAAGCATCCGAGAAAGCCCTCCGCTCCCTCAGTAGAGGAGGCACCAGAGATGTCTTGGTCACATCTCCTTCCTCGAGCAAGGCATGCATTGGATGACGCCATTAAGTCTAATATCTTGCCCACGGGACACCGCCCGAGGAAGCGCTCGAAGCGTTTCCCGGCTTACAGGCGGTCCTTCCGCTTACAACTGGTCGAGGGCGCCTTATACCGAAAGGGGCACTTGGAGTCCTCTCCAAATGCATATCCCGAGAAGAGGGCAATTTCCTTCTCAAAGATATCCACGAGGGCATGTGCAGGGGCTCACTCGCCCTTTCGGACCGCCAGAAGCAAAGCATTCACGTCGGGATACTATCGTCAGGCAGCACTAGACGACGCTCGGGCACTCGTGGCGACTGGCGCAGGCGTGCCATTCCTCGCTTAAGGGCCCACTGACAGCAACAGACGCCTGCAGACCATCCCACTCTCATGGCCATTCTCGACCGCTGGCTAACATTCTCGGGCCTTTCCCCGCCGGGTCGGTAAAGGGTTGTGGGTACTTGCTTCGCCGCCATCGACACTTTCTCTAAGTGGATCAGGCGTCGAGCCTATATCAACCATCTCGCCTCAAGCAAAAGAGATTCTTCACGCAAAGAATGTGGTGATGCATTTTCGATCCCCAATCGCCTCATCACGCATAATGGCACTCAGCTCACCAAATAACTCGCCCAAGCCTACCGCGAGGACATCGTAACAAAGGTCTGCTCGCCTCAGTAGCTCATCCACAGAGCAACGGGAAAACGGCGTGCAAATGGCCAAACTCTTCAAGGAATCAAGAAAAGGGTCTTCAAAGACCTCTCCCGCAGACGGCGGGTCATGGGTGGAGCGAAGCCTTCCGTCTCTCGGTCTCAGGCATGCACCACGCCGAAATAAGGCCACTTGCCAGACGCCTTTCGGCAAATTGGGTTTACGGGTGCCGAGGCCGCCTTACTTAAATTGTGCTCTGATCCCCAAGGGTTCACTCCGGGCCGACAAGATCCACCAAAGTCGCGAAGGCCGCCTCGACCTCGCCGAGGAAGCAGCGTGTGAGGGCGCGGTTCGATCCGCCGCCTACCACGAGAAGTTTTCAGAGCACGCTGCCAAGTCAACCGCCACGCGTCTACAAAGTCGGTGACCTCGTCCCTTCGTCGAATCCGAGATTATCGTCGGCCAACAAGCTCTCCCCAAGTGGGGAAGGCCCGTTCACTTGGCCGCCTCGATAGCATGCCCAGGGGCTGTCCGCCTTGCACGGGAAGACGGTCGCATGCTCGCGAGCTCGTGGAACATCGACCAACTGCGCAAGTTCTTTGTGTAAACCTATGCTCTATTTTGCGCTTTGTATACACATCTATTTTCTTTTTTTCTTTTTAAAGAAAGTGGCACTTTCGCTACACTCACGCATAATGTCTGCTTCCCAAGATGCCACGAATACATATATAAGGTCCTTTGCCTTTGATAGTTTACTCAGCCTCACAAGAAGGCATACTTTTCATTTCTTTCACGATCTTGGTAGCTAAACAAATGCGCTTTAGCGAGTTTGTCATCGAAAAATTCTTTTCTAAACCTAAAAGCTCGGGCCGACAAGACGCTGCGTTCGCACAAGGTGCCACTTCCACCAACACCCCGCCAATAAAACTCGCCACACAGGGGCGGTCATAATAAGTCGACCTTGGTCCGCAGCGGCAGTCACCGCCAAGGATGCAAGTCGCATCTACGACATTTCTTGGTCGCCCCGAGGATTTACTGCAGTTTGGTCGCCGCTAAGACTCGCTGGGCTGTCGTACAGCGTCGTCTTTCCTCGCTATTAATTATACTACGCAACCCACAAGCAAGGGTATGCTGCCAAGCCGCCGTCAAGGAAGCCTCTACCGCCTCCTTCTTTCCTACCAAAACCACTTTCGCTTCCTGGAGAAGCCGACGCCTTTGGTCTGGGGCGCGTTCTTTCCCAACTCTCCTGGCGAATCTAGCGCGTGCTCGCAACATATAGTGCACGACCCTCATTACGCAGCGGGGCTAAGGGGAGCGAGTTGCGTCCCTGCATCATTTCAAAAATCGCGACTAAGTGCCTTGTCCTATCTTACTAAGCGTAACGCTGCTTCTTTCTAAAGACGCGTTATCATTGTGTTCGCGTGATTCCGGCTAGTGTAAGCCCACGTGTCGTCTTCTAACCTATGACCGACCTACTTCTTCTTCACTTACCTCGTGGTTTTTGTTTATAGGAAAAAAGCAAAGCAAGGGCAAAAGAAGCATCGCTTGAGGAAGCAACCCTTAACAAAAAATAGTTAAGATGCCCCAATCGATTTACATCAAAAATCGCCAAAGAAAAAGAAAAAGGATGAAATCTCGACCGGGCGTCGCTCCCTTGAGGGCCACGGACAACTTCCGCCTTGGTTCGTCAATCTTGGCCTCTTTATCAATTAACTTTTCGGCTTCGGACCTTCGGCAGACTTCCTCGCGAGTTTCTCGACCTCTTCGTTGCCTTGCTCGGTAAGGTCGGTAGCCACGCTTGTTGCCCGTTCGGCTCATACCTTCGACTCAAAGTATTTGAGTCTTTGCCTCTCTACTCGAGCTCTTGCTCGAGCTTAAGAACTTTCCTCGGCTTCGGCGATGGCCCTCATTGCATCGAGGCTGCTTTGCTTCTCCGCTCAAGCTCCGCTCGGCGTAAGAACCCTTTTTGTCGTGGCGGCACCTTCCTCGGCTTTGGCGAGCGCCTATCTTTCTGCTCAAGCTCTTGCTCGAGCGGGGTTTCTCCTTAAGCTCGGTGGTGTCTTTCTCCATTGGCGGCATCAGTTGCCAGTGGTGTCCCGATCCTTGAGTCGCTTCGGTATTGCTTGAAGTCTGGTTATCTTGGCCTCATCTTGCTGATGGCGCTGACTCGGCCGTTTCCTCTGAGCGACCATCGTGGCGTCAAATTCGCCAGGTCTTCTCAAGGAGCTGCATGCGAAGGACTTGATCCACAGAAGCTCCGAGGTCCAAAAAGCGAGAAATCACGACGGTCGCAGAAAGAAGCACACTCACCTGAGTAAAGCTGGTGCGAAGATTGTCCCGGAAGCGTTTGGAAACTTCGCGCTCCCGAGGATCCTCTAAGATCGGCGGGGCCGAGATTTCTTAACTCTTAAACAAAGGCGGGTTGGTCGATGATGATTTAGCCATCCCCGGGCATGAGGTTCGCCGGGGTACCAAGCCCCACTCAGGAGCGGGCGCTCGCCTCAGTGTTTTCACTATCCACCGGAGCATGTTGTTCGCTCGAGTAAAAACATCCACTCGAAAGCATGCGATTCGCTTCGGGCAAGCGGCCTCATCCTCGGGCATGCGGTTCGCCCGGACTTCACGCCCTCATCTCGGGCAGGTATTTCGCCCGAAGGCACCGAGTCTTCTTCAGCAGCCTTTTCACTCGGGGCGTGAGGTCGGCCTTCTCCCCTCCTCCGCTCTCCGCTGAGTCGAAGCCGCGCCTAAGGAAGCGTTCCCTCAGGGGCGGGGTGTCCATCTTGACCCGATCGCCGCGGCGATGAATTTCTCCACTTCGCTTCCCACGCGCCATCATGATGTCGGCGGCGCCGACGAGCACCCCGCTAAGGCACAATCAATAAGCTCGAAGCTATCACCCGCGATCAGGGAAGGCCCACTGAGCTATTTTACCCACGCCGAGAGTGGGGTTAGCTCGCGCCGCATAAAACAAAGAGCAAGGGAAACGAAGAAGGGCACATCTCAAGACTCACCTTCGCCAGCCTCTGTGCGCCACCAATGGTCGGGTCCGCGGACGCAACCACCATCTCGGCCCTCTTCCGCGGGCACCGTTAATCCCTAGCCGTGCAAGGTCGCCTTCTCCATGTCAATCTCGACCAGGCGCCCCTCCGAGCTTCAGCTTGGCGTGATGGATGATGCGCTTCTAGGTCGGGCGATCGCGAGGGCCCGATCTTTCTTGGCATGCTCGACTTCGACTTTCATTTTGGCGAGCTCCCTCTTCACGCCTCCCGCTTCCTCCTCGCACCATCTCTTGATCGATCTTCCCTCGCCAATCTGCTCCACTTGGGCCCTCAAACTATAGTTCCCAGCCTAGAGCCTCAAACGCCTTACCTCCTCCTTCCCGGTGGCAGACTCCTTGTAGGGGCGCCAGGGACTTGGACCTTGTTGTTGCACCTTTTAAATCGACGGGTGGTCGCTGGTGGCGGCGCCCTCTTGCTCCTTGAGCCCTTGGCCCGGGAGGCTGGGATAAGTACTCCCTTGCCACCCGCCGAGGGCGCGAGCTCGGCCACCGCCAGGTCCAAGGCGAGCTTCTCCTGCCGCAATGCACGAAGAAAACATCAGAAGAGCTCGGGATGCTCTCCCGAAGACGAACTATGAAACAACTTACCGCCGCCCGCTCAAGCCACGTTGCTCGGGACTGCGCACATTATGCTTGGCTCCTTGCCCTTGAGGGTACCGAATAGCAGCCACCCTCTTTTTCGGCCCATCGAAGTCAAAGGTCATTTCAAGCCGGCAGAGCGAAGTCAAGACGGACCAGAGCACGATGTAAAATAAGATCTCTTCGAGGTCGTGGGACTTACAGGAGGTGCCCTCGGGTTATGTCGTCCCCATCCGATGATCTCAGAGAACGCGCTCCTCCTCCTCGAGGGGACACCTGTTAGAAGGAAGTCGGCGGCGATGTCCCACCGAGTGAGCCCAATTGCGTGAGCTCGTTGATCGAAGATTAGCGTCCGCTCCTCCTCGGTAGCGACGGAGGCGCGCGATCTCGAAGTGCGCGTCTGCCCTCGGTGTGAAGCAAGGTGCTCCCCTCCGCCTCCGCGAGTAGAACTTTCTGCCCATCCGCCACGGAATCTTTGAGGAGAAGGGTACTGCAGACTGGCTGTTGCTCCGAGGCGAGTACCGAGCCGACGAGGAGGTGCCCGATGCGGAACAAGGAATAGAAATAGAAAGAAAAGGCTCATGAGGAAGGACGCCCACGAAACCCTCGCAGAGATGGGCTAAGATTGTCAAGACAAGGATGGAGTTGGGGTTCAAATGGATGAGTTCGCACTACGCTTTAGGAGCACGGTCTCCTGTGACCCTCTCGGGCATCCGGAGCCCACTGGATGATGTACTACCAGACGCAACTATCTGCTTCGGTGCGTGTATCTTGGCGCCGCCACGCCCGGAAGCCGCCAGTACCGAGGCCGAGGTACCGAAGTCTTGAAGCACCGGAGCCTCTCTTTGTCAGGGTTTGCTTACGCCGAACCTCGCCATGGAAGGAATTGGGGGAAAGGTCGGCGGAGCGGCGGAAGGAGGTTCGAAGGATGAAATGCTCTCTCAAGTTTAATTGCGAGTCGTGGGGGGAAGAAAAGGTTTCCAGGAATTGCGAGTCGTACAAAGAAAGCTCACTGAGAAGGAACCATCGCGATTTCCCCTTTGTTTTCAAAAGGTATTGTCAAGGTCGATCCTCGGCAAGACGCTGCCCTCGAAAGCAAAGCGTTGTTTGATGTCCGGTAGTCCTCCACCGCAAAGATCCTCGCCCCGAGTAGGCGTTGTTTCGGATGCTTTGGGTAGTCCTCGCCGCAAAAGATCCTCATCGGCGGCGTTGTTCGGATGTTGCGTAGTCCTTCGCCGCAGGCTCCAATCCCACCCAAGAATTTAGAGGCTTAAGGCGGATGCCTTGAGAAGGTAATTTCCCTTTAACCTCGGGGCTAGGCGCCGGGGTTGGTTATCGCCAGAACGATCATCGAGCTCGCCAAGATCGACCATGCCCAAGCCCGGCGCCGTCCTGCGTAGGGTCCTCGACCTTCCGACCTTGAGGTTAAGCTCCCCGAGCATACTTGCTCGGAATTAACGTTTCTTCGACTCGGTCAGTCGAAGACACCTCGGTTCACCCAAAAGCCGCACGGTCTACGAGGCGGATCCGGCATTAAGCTCGGGCCGCCTGTGGTCTGCTTGCGCAATAATACACACTCGCTGCACCCGCGTCGCCGCGGTGTTCGGCGGGTGGCAAGCAGAAATTTCTACGACGCCCAAGAATAGTGGAGTGCCTCATAATAAATGTTTTGTCGCTCAGAATGTAATCCCTATAAATACCCTCTCGTCGCATGGCGATCATGGTTCCCCCGATCGAAGTTAGCTCCACTAGACTTTCACTCTTACTTGCACGCAGCATTTGTAGCCACCTCTACATATCGCTGCAATCATTGGACGAGGGAAACATTATCTCCCTGCGAGAGGTCCGAACTGATCAAAAAGCCTCCTCTCGTAGCTTTGCGATCACTCTAACTACCTTGTCCCGTAGCTCGGTAGGACCTCGAATGCTATACCCCTCGCGGAAAAGGGGCCCTAGGTTGATCTCTCATTCAACAAGTAAGCTCTCATGAGGACCGCGGTTCGAATCGTCGACACTAGTATTACCCCAAACACCATAATTAGGGTTCTGGACAAATCAAGCATTTAAATATAATTTTTCTGATGTTTGGTGATGTAATGTTTTTACCTTTTTAATTTTACCATTTTACCATACCTCATTTTGAATTTTCTTTAGCAAGCAAAAGCCAAAATAATTTATAAAAATTCAAGAAAATTCATAAAATACAGGAATAATGCATGCACAATATTTTTGAATTTTTATTTATCATTTTATTAAATTTCAGGCTTTTACATCTATGTGGCCTCCAACCCGAAATCCTGACTCCGCCCTTGATCACAGACGGTTCTATCTAAGAACCGTCTGTGAATTCTTAGTCTATTATGTAGCTTTTCACGTTTACGGTGTAAAATCATCTATAATTAGCTTTAATATAGATAGTTTTTGTGACGAGGTATTCAGCAACACACAGATAAAATAGACAAACGACATGATGTAAATAAATACTACTCCACATGTGATACACACCGGGCCTTGTTAAAGAAGAGGTACAAGGGCTGGCGCACGAGCGGCCAACCCAAAGTGAAGAGGCAAGCGAAGCAACACACCAAAGTCAAAAGCAAGCTAGGGTGGTGCAACGACACTGGCACACACTGCATGCATCGAATCAGAGAGAGACCTGATTCCACAAGATATCGGCACTGCATGAATGTCCGTGTGGCCATACACAACCGCTTCTACGACTGCTTCTACTACCTCCATACACAACACAGCCATCCCAACATCTGGCCATTTAAGATAATTTTTTTAATCTGCATTATTATATTTTGGAAATTTAAATAAGTGGCTAGTATGTAGTTAGAGTTAGTAGCAAGGTTGTTTTGGACAAACTGATGTGTAAAAAAACTAATTCTGACATAGAAAATTTATCTGTGACCCTTAAAACAGTAATTATAAAAGATTTATGGCGGAATAAAATTGTAGTGCAATAAATATTATTAGTCCTATGAACACAAATATTCAGAATGTCTTGTAACCTACATTGTGAAATTAAGGTAAATCATACTTTACAAAGATTTTGTTTTAAGATGATCTTCTGTAGGGGGCTAGAAGACTATATGGATCACACTATTATATCTTCTGTAGGGGGCTAGAAGACTATATGGATCACAACTACCTGCAGATGCGCATGCAGGTCATTTTCTGGTGGTAGACTTGTTTACTAGCATTTTGGCCGCGCCTGCTTGATTATGTCATTTTTCTGGTGGTAGACTTGTTTACTAGCATTCTGGTGTCTGATTAGGTCATTTTTGCAAGTAGTATTTCCGCCTGATTATGGATCATAACTACCTGCAGATACTACTCATTTTTACAAGTGGTTTTTTTGCCGCGCTAAAGGTGATTTTGTGGTGTCTGATCACCTTTTTACAAGTAGTATTTTCGACACGCCTGTCCTGATCATAGAGGTGTCTGATTAGGTCATTTTACGTACGGTGTCTGATTAGGGCCTTGGGGTATTTTCGCGGGTCATTTTTACGGTGTCTTCTGTCCTGATCATAGGGTGTCTGATTGGGTCAATTTTACGTGTCTACAATCCATCTCCAGTCTAAGGAGAACTTTTGGGTGCTTCGGGTAAATCATATCAAGAAAGAGGTATGTATAGCTAGCTATAGCCACCTCAATCTAGCCAGGAAGATAGCTATAGCCACCAAAGATCAGAGTCAAAGAAGCGGAAGAAAGAATAGAAAGAGGTATGTACAGCTAGCTATAGCGAATTAGCGATAGACAAGAAATAAGGCAGGAAGATAGAACAGAAAGAGGTATATATGTATACCTAGCTATAGCGATAGACAAGAAATAAGGCATTGGTGATGAGGAAAAATGCTGCATATGACTGTGTCATTTAGGGTGTGTTTGGTTAGGCGTACGAGAATAAATGGAATAGGATGGTACAGGATGGATAGGATGATTCTGGATGAGATGGTACAGGGAAGATGTTTGGTTGTCTGAATGGAATGATACAAGATTTTATTTGGTTGCTTGGATGAAATGATATATACAGGATGGTACGAGATGATGTTTGGTTGAAGGGATGAGATTGGATTGAGAAATGAGGTTGGTTATTTGAGGGATGGTGCAAATGAATGATCTTGTCCTGGACTGATTGGTTCGGCCAGATTTTCCATACGGGATGGTGCAGCATCTTTTTAGAATATTCCAAGAATCTGTACCATCTCATCTTGTACTAAATGGTTCTGTTCAACCAACCAAACACAGAGACAGAACCAAATCCTGTACGGGACGATTCGGTTCACCTTCATACGCCCAACCAAACACACCCTTAGTTTATGTCCGAAGGGATAGAAGTGTGTTTCGTGGATGTCTGATTAGGTCTTTTTTACATACGGTGTCTGATTAGGGGTATGTTCGAGAGACTCGTGCTTGTGTTTAGCTAAAGTCCACCCATGTCATCCTCATACCATGAGTTATATATACTAGGTAGGTTTCACGCGCTACGCTGCGTGCGGCTAGTTTTGATGTATTGAAGTATTCAGGAAGCAAAACATGCGAACGATTGTACAATATGAAAAACATGTATACGATAATACATCCCAGATCAGACAAACAGATTAACGGGATATCGCACAAATAGAGTAACAAATGAATAGGAATAGGAAGCGTAATGTGATTAGAAATGTCCAGCTTTGTATATGCCGCTATATGATATATAGACACAAGAACAATAGCGGATGGTACATAGCCCCACAACAAAATTATCTCAGATCGTGAATGTAATGTGAAGCCAATAGCAAGTATAGATAGTAACACAACCAAAGTTTTTAAATGTCTATCTGTACCTGATACATTCTCGGTTACCTGAGAATATATAAACCAGACGTAACTAAACCTATTGATACTGAGCACTTGTCAAAATTTCGGTTCGCCGCCTCCAGAAGCGGGCATTCAATCATCACTACAAGCTTTTTGCTCATTTTCATCGAAGTGAACTTGCTCAAGATTGGCATCGCAGTGATTTCTTTTGCGAGGTCTCGGATAATATAAGTAGGTAGATATCTCATTTTAGCCAATAGATCAATAAGAACTAATCGAGTCACAATTTCGAGGAGTGAGGCAAAACCCGAGTTCCCGGTGTTGTTGTAGGTTGATCCGGCGAGATCGACATGACAGATCCACACATAAAACGTGAAGAGGATGATCCCGATAAAGTGGCAATGAACAGCTCGTGATAATAATGGTGGTACCTCTCCACTATGATAATCGCAACATAGCAAAACTCAAGGAGTGAAAACTACGACCTGGGCGCTTTCAAGAAATACTATCTATTAACCCGAGAGGATGAACAAATAAAGTTTCTTCTAGGTTTGGGAAAATGTGTTATTTTATCTAGAACAATTCCGGGTTAAAAGGATTTGATGAAGACACTCTAATGGAAGAACAGTACAATGGCACCTAAGTCGCACCAAAATTTCTACTATACCAAGAAAGTAACGCTTTCCTTTGAAATTTGAATAAACCATAAAATCGTGAAGAACGCATTTTTTTTCAAAACTCCAATAAAAGTACATTTCTTATCTCAGTTATGATAGTGAAGCGGCATTCTTCGTTGAAATTTGTGAAACAAAACTACAATGGCACTTAGGTTGCAACGAAATTTCCGGAATAATTGTAAAGCAACGTTTTCCTCTTAAATTTGAATAAAAGCGTAAGATCCTAAAAATATAGTTTTTTTGCAGAACCCCAATAAAAAATAGTTTCTTATCTCAGCTGCGACATCGAAGCAAGATTCTTCATTCAAATTTGTGAAATAAAACTAAGCAGATCCTAGAAAAAAACTCTTTTTTTCCCTGCCATTGTGTAAGGAACAGTAGCTAACAGCCAAATTCATAGGGGAAAAACTATGAAAAATTTTAGACAACAAAATATTTTAGACAATAAACTTCCCTGGGACTAAAAAAAAAATAGAAAGAACACACAACACAAACTGACACTTTCCAGTATGGCTAATGAAACATATTGATGAGTTAAAAGAATGCACAACCTTCGTTATTTAGGGTTAAACATCACCATCCAATCTCGAATAAGCGCCACTCCAGGCCATGTTCGTTAACATGTAATTAGAATAATCCAACCCAACCGAATGAAGAACTAATGCCAATAATGTAGTGTATCTTGATCTTTGATCCTACCTGCTTGAGGACGATGTAAAACACCAAGGCTAGACTCAGGCCGGTCAAATAATCAACATTCGAAAATGCATAACCCAGCAAATTAGTGTAAGGATTCTGGAGAATCAAACAAGAAAACCCCACAATTAATGACCAAATTATTGACTAAAGCTAAATATTTGAATTGTATAGCTACAGATGTTCAGAGTCCTCACCACTGTCCTTACATGGACATGCAGACTAAGCTCCTCCTTTAAGCTGGCTAGGCTCACACAAATATCAATTGTGAAATGAAAAGAGAAAAAATTATAATCAAATAACCGTGTGAATCAGGGAAAGAACACAAGGAATCCAGTATAAGTACTACTTACTATATACATTATATGCCTATCGGAGTGCATGAAGAAGAGCTCGAAAGCTTTCCTGAACAAGTGCATCACAAACCTCTAAGCTCATTTCAATGGTAGGATGCCCGTGATTTTCATGGATTAGCCCCCGGCATTACATGACTACAAAAAACAGAGAGGTATCATGGATCATGTATGGAGATTGTAACACTCAAGGAGGATGAAAAGAAAACCTAAATCGACATCGCTATTTACAAAGAGGAAGCTTTATGGAGCGGCTTTCATAATAGCCAAAATCTTGAAATTGGAACAATAAAAGACCATGATCATTAACCATAACAGAAAACCATGGAGTAGAAACAAATAATAAGTGATAAGTTATGCAAAAAGACAAGATAAGTTATGCAACTAATTCTTCCGAGGGTATATGATTTTGAAATTGTGCAACAATTTCAAGGGGAACTATGGACATAGGAAGCCATGTCTAAGAAGCTGAGTATATAAACAGAACAGGGGTACGAAAAGAATGTTCAAAACAGTTTTTGGTTGCTTGATAATGGCACAGCCTGAGCTAGAGAAAATGAAACATTCTATGATATCTGTGAACAAAACACACACACACACACACACACACATACACATACAAAGCCGTGGTTCCATTCGGTAGAGCGATTGATAAGGCATGAATTAGCGTCGCTTGTAGAGACATCCAAAGCTGATAATGTAAGTCATGTATCAGTAGGCATCAACATGCATCAAAGTTGGGATAAGCTATATTAACTTAGAAAACTTGATCTCACCTACTAACAAAGATTGTCTAGCCAAAGTAATAAAAGATAGCAAAAAACAATAAAGCAATCAAACCAGGGAGGTGGAACAAAAGCTGAGTAACATACATAATATTTCTCTCGTCAGCAATAGTGTCTGCAGGAAATATGAAATGCATCGGTGCCTTAATAAATGCAACAAAAACGTAAGAGACATGTAGAGGACCATAGAAATTATAAAACCAAAGGCTGTAAAAATAACTTTCAAGTTCTAAAACAACAAAAAAATCTGAAACATATCAAAAATAGCAGAAAAGCAAAGCTATGCACATGGCCTGTGCTAACTTACAGAATGTGGTAGGTAAATTTAAAAATGTCTTTAGTCATAAAACATATTCAATTAATCACGTATAAATAGTGCATAAACAAAGGAAACTACATAAGTATCATGGTACTGTAAGTATGCAGTAGAACCTATCTTCTGGGAATCACTTGGTAGATGATAACTGCTATCCTTTTTATCTTTTGTTTTATCGTATTCAGAAACTGCACATTTAGGTGGCACTGAAGTTCACTGAGCCCTTTTTCTGCATAATTAGTAAGCTTATTCAGAGAGAAGCAATCTGACACCACTAAAACTCCTAACACCATATCACCGTGAAAAGTCATATCTATTTTGCTATAATTTTTAGCTTAAATGAGATTTTATAACTAAGAAACAGAAATTTTGATCGGATGTCGATGAAAATTTGAAGTAAAGATTGTTGATCTCGTGTGAAATGCTTTTATCTTAGAATACTACTTCCTTAGCTCGGATTGTTAGGATAAATAATGATAGCAAATGCAAGATCTATACTCACATAACTAATGTACACTCCTTGTCAATGTTCACTAAAACAATGATTAAACTCAAAAGAAAAGAAAGAAAAGTTAAATGTAGGGTACAGTGACATCGCTTCATTAAGCTTCCAAAGTTCTTTTCTTGCAAGAATTTGGCATGAGTATGCTTTAACATAATGATCATCCAGATTTAGAGCTTCATTGCAATTACTCTCTGCCTCCTCAAATCTAATGAATTAAATATCAAGCAATATAAGACTACAACAGAGGGTTCTCTTCGCCTTCCTTGAAGTTCTTGTATCAAAGTTAACTCCGCCCAAAGCACCAAACATTACATACAACCAAAATCGAACCATGGATATCAAAATTTACTTATATATAACTACATGGTGCACATGATCGAGCAAGAACATAAATGAACATGTGCAAGAACATAAACGAACAAGGCTAATCTGCTAAAAGCATTGGCACATGAATGTATGAATTAGAGTACATATCTTTCTTCTAAAGATTGTTGATCTCTGTGTGAAATGCTTTTATCTTAGAATACTACTTCCTCATTTCTGGATTGCTAGGATAAATAATGATAGCAAATGCAAGATCTATACTCACATAACTAATGCACACTCCTTGTCAATGTTCACAAAAACAACGATTAAACTCAAAAGAAAAGAAAGAAAAGTTAAATGTAGGGAAACGTACATCACTTCATTAAGCTTCCAAAGTTCTTTTCTTACAGTAATTTGGCGTGAGTATGCTTTAACATAACGATCATCCAGATTTAGAGCTTCATTGCAATTACTCTCGCCTCCTCAAATCTAATGAATTAAATATCAAGGAATATAAGACTACAACAGAGGGTTCTTTACGCCCTTCCTTGAAGTTCTTGTATCGAGTTAACTTGCCCAAAGCACCAAACATTACATACAACCAAAACCGAACCATGGATATCAAAATTCACTTGTATATAACGACATGGTGCACATGATCGAGCAAGAACATATATGAACATGCGCAAGAACATAAACGAACAAGGCCAATCGAGATAAAAGCATTGGCACATGAACGTAGGAATTAGAGTACATATCTTTCTTCCGGGTCATAGCAAATTCGTGTGCCCTCCTGAATCTCTCGAACAGTGCTTCCAAAACAATTCCAAGTACAAAACAATGTAATTAGAGTACGCAAAAGAATACAATCTAGTACTTGGTTTCATAATATGACCATATGAATTACCAGTACATACAGCGTAGCGCATGCCCACAAAGCATGTAACCAAGTGAATAATCATCTCTATCACTGGTGTTAACAGGTAGCATAAACCCACACACACACACACACACACACACACACACACACACACATATATATATATATATATATATATATATATTTTCGATCACATGCCCTCAAATTTTTTTCATCACTCCAGTAGCCTATAAAATACTCCAAGCAGACACTAACTAAGGCACGAAGTATTAATAGTAGAAGTCAACGCAGATGTATGGGAGAGGAAAGATGGGAACTTGCCTTCGTAAGGATGCTCAAAACTAGAGTCCTGGACAGGACGAAACAGGCAGAATATAAATCCAGAAGTAAAGTAAATTTTTGACATTCCACCTTCGATAAATAAAACTAAAACCGATTCCAATTCCAATCCCCTATTCTGATAGGAATACATACACCCTCTCTATCATAGGTTTAAAGAACCGGGAAATGGTGAGTATAATCTAGGCAAAGCGTGAGGCTTATGTAAATAAGAAGCACATACATGACCTATTCTCGATAGGAATACATACACCCTCTCTATCATAGGTTTAAAGAATCGGGAAATGGTGAGTATAATCTAGGCAAAGCGAGGCTTATGTAAATAAGAAGCGCACATACATGAAACACGCATAATCAACCGACATAAATAAATTTAGTAGTAGCAACATTACTCACCCTCATGGAAAAACCACCAATAAGCATCTAATCTCCATCCTCGACCTCATAAGAAAGCACAAGTTCAGTCCTATTTTTACGATCCATCATTCAACAATTAGATAATCTATCTCTCTCGATTTTCATCCGATTCATTATTACTGCGCAGCACAAAATTCGATATATGTAGAACGATCTCGACAATCTATACAGTAAAAACAGGCATCGGGAGGAAAAGTAGAATAAAATAGGAGAACGCTAGAGCTCGAGATAGTATCTAGTACAGACAAAAGATGAGTTTTTATGAAGCGGATGATGAGACCGTAAATGAATCAGCGATGAGGAAAAACACATACCATGAGTAGGGCATCCGCGATTCCTATTCGATACGATAAAAAAAAGTACATTGGGGCAAAAGAGATAGAGTAGGGTATAATTGGGGGCCGAGCATGGCAGGCGCACCGGCAAGAACGAACCAATGGGGAGCGGACGGAAGGGGGCGAAAGGGGCAAGAATGTGGGAGAGCGGCGACATACCATTGGGAGGAGCGAGACACGGAGAAGAGCGAAGGGATCTAACCAGCGATTCACGAAGCGTCGAAGGAGGAAGAACCACCGGCGGCATCAGCACGAGGAAGAACCAACGGCAGCATCAGGACGAGCCGAAGAAGAGCGAGCAGATCTAACCAGCGATTCACAAATCGTCGAAGAAGGAAGAACCAGCGGCGCGAATCGTTGAAGGAGGAAGAACCAGCGGCGGCATCAGCACGAGGAAGAACCAGTGGCGGAGCGAGCAGATCCAACCAGCGATTCGCGAATCGTCGAAGGAGGAAGAACCTGCGGCGGCATAACCAAGGTCGCGCAGGAACGTGGCATTCGGGAGAAAAAGCCTGGACCGCGTGGGTGGGTCTAGGGTTTTCCCGCGCGCAGGTATGTTTTCCCCGCCAAAATAACCGAGCCGAGGACCCGAACGCATAGTCATTTTTTTAGGGGGTTTTCCGCGAACTACGTGATGTGGCGCCCGATCGATCGGCCACCATCCACGCTTAATAGGTAAATTTACAGTTTTTGATCAAAAGTTTGATCCTGATGATTTTGATCCAAGGAAAACCAAAGATCTTAGTTGTGAGCTTCATATTTACATTGCTAATGTGCGGCCGATGCAAGATTTGCCCATTTGGGTACTATTTCGAGCTTGGTAGATTGATGGTGATACAAAGAAACACCTTGCTTTTCCTTTAATTTGCCGAGGATCGGCTCCTCAAACTTGTGCTAGTTCTTCCTATCGCCATCGATCAAGGAGAGGTGTTTTTCAAGAATGAAAATTGTGAAGACAGTTCTACTAAATCGTGATCGGCAATGAATTTATGAATGACGTGTTATTAGCTTCAGAGAGGAAGAATTTCTTGATGCAATTTCAAATGATGATGTGATAGTTAAGCTTTCAAAAATGGATGACCGCTTGTTAGTAGGGTGCAATTATAAGAGGTAACCATTATTGTAAAGAGTTTATTTTGGCACATTATGCTATTGCTAATTTGTTTACTTCGATATGCATGCTTGATTTTGGCAATATGTTATTATTATTAATTTTATCTCTATGTTGTGTATAGTATTAGATCATTACAAGCTATAAGTTAGTGTTATGAGTATTTGTCGACCCCGGCGACAATTTATCCTAGAGAGCGGTGCGGCACTATTTGCCGGTCACCGGGCGATCTCTGTCGGCAACCTCCTCGCCTTGAAAGATAGGAGACCTTTGACCTTCTAGTGGCTTCTGGCTGTTGCGTGCCATATTTAGTGGGCTTGCCTGATGTCGTGGTGCGTGGTCTGTGGCCGGTTGGGCAATGGGCACTTGGGTCACGCACCGGTCGTATTTTTGCGTGGTGCTTTCAGGGGCGAAAATTGCAGGTATAAGAGGTTCCCACGAAGTCATCGGGGTCGGCCGACCCCGACAAATGCATGTAGATTCGCCCCTGGCTTTTGCATACCTTCTACTTAAAAAAAAGTGGATTGTCTGCCGAGGGGATTCTGACAGCTTCTCACACAATCAGAAGCTGATTTGTACACATAATCAGAAGATGTCACCCATCCGATTCTGCAGGTTCCACCTCTCAACGAGTCGTTGCAGGCCCGAGGCCCCTCTGCCGCCCTCGTCCGCTTATTTGTTACCGACGTCGATAAACAACCAGCACAGACAATCAGGATTGCCGAACGACCAGATTCTCCAGTCAGCAGATTCTTTAAGCAGCCGCTTCTCCAGACAGTTGACTACAATCCAGAATCTGTACAATCAAAAACTGTCTCGAAATGGGCCAAATTAAGATCCTCTGCATAGGAGGCCATTACCGCTTAGGAGCCCATTGAACAAGTACTACCATTGCTTGATTTCCGATCTGGATACCAAGAGAGTAGTTACCAAACGGTCCAGTTATGCAATAACATACAACAAATGGCATAAGTTGGGCGTTCTCAGAGTAGGAGGCTTGCGAAGATGATTTAGAGCTGGACTGCGAGTCCATGTGATGCGACGGAGATGGCCAAGCTAAGAGGTGCGAGGTGCAGCCATCCATAAGAGTAGCTAAGTTACTGTGCATCCCTTGTCTTCTGCTTGTCGTTGGAATTTTGCCTACTTCACAGAGTGATGGCGTTTCGCGGTAGCACATGTACCTATGGCTTTTGCCTCCCTCCTATTTTAGTCTAATTCAGATACACGCCGTTTTGGATATCAACATGATCTAAAATTATAATATTATAAAAGTATTTTTTAAGAAAAATTTACACATGATTTTTCATGTATCTATTTAAATATTTTAGAAAATATTTAAGGTCAAGGTTTCGAAAATTTGGCTATACCTATATCGAAAACGACAAATATTTGTGACCAGAGAGAGTAGTTGAGATAAATTTAAGCGAAAGGGATTGCATGCGCTCAAATTGAACTTTCATGGCACAGGTTGAAAGAATGCTTTACTGGATTGTCCAGATGAGTGTGTTTGGCCCATGTGTCATATCAGTCAGTGTTTGTGAAAATTCACAAAACGGAGACCACTCTTATAGGAAACAGATTATGGATTTAATTGTGCAATCCCCATGTGAAGGCCTTGGCTTGAGCAGTTCGTAGCTGCCTGATCTGATGATGTAATTAGGTAGTTGAAACAAGTGATCATTGGATTTGAAATGGAAACGTACTTACATACTAATAAGCTCATCAGTATACGGTTTCTTATACTTGAGGCTAACTCTCCTTTGCCACTAGAGAAAAGCTATCAGCTGTCTTGCTCGTTTGGGACAAACTAAAATTAATGTACTTTCATCCTTCGCTCCTTAATTTGCTATCTTCTCACTCTGATTAGACATGGCTGCCAGGTAAGTTTTTGAGTAAATTGGTGAAAGGAACCAAATCATGGAAACTTAAAAAACTGCCCCACTAAAAGTAAAAATAAACCATCGTAGGAGGAGGAGAGAGAGATTGAGATCGATGAACCAATAAAATGACTTCTTTTTTTCTGGTTTAATTGAGTGAATCTTGGAAATGTAGAATTAATCAGTTCCAATGGATGTTAATTTGTTGCCCTAGCTTGTGGAGGATCGATCAGGCTAAGCTAGCTGGGGATGGTCCAGATGCTCAACTGGTTTGGTACGCATCCTTGAAATTGAGAAGTAAATTATTGTGACCACGAAAAGGACGAACTGAAGAACGTGCATATTGCCTTTGCCGTACTCCAGTCTATTTCTTGAGATGGAGGGGGCCTGAAATAACCCAAAAATTTCAAAAAATAAATTTAATTTGGCCTTTGCTATTTATTTGGAATTTATTTGATTTTTTCCGATTTTATTTCGAATTTATCCGGTTTATTTTTGCAAACTTTCCCTTTTGGGAAAATTTCCGTTTTTGGTGCCCTTCCTTTTTCGGCAGTATTCCGTTTTTAGCCAACCTCTTCCTCGGTAGGCCCGATTGGCTTTCTGGCGCTGCCCAATTTCCGACCCAAATTCCTTGTACCGAATCCCCTTTGCGTTGGTCTGAAATTTTCCTGTTCATGCCTGATTCTGTCACAAGAATCTCGCCGATCAAGCTAGCCTTCTCCGTTGAAGACCCGTCCACTCGCGGCACCTTCTGCCCCAATCCCGTGTCGCCGCCGCCTCGCCCAATCGGTAGAGCTTCTGGCTCTCTGCTGCGCCGCGCCGTCACGCCAAGCCATCCCATCATCTCCGACCCGTCCTGTCGCCGCTACGTCGCCCATGGCAGGCCTCTCTCCTCCGCCGCACGCCTACCCTACTTCGCCGCCGTTTTTACCCAACCCGTGGAGCTTGTGCCTCTCCTCTGCGCCGCGCCGAACGCTCGCCCTATCCCGCGCCTGCTCCCCTGCTCCGTCGAAGTCTTTTCGCCACTCGAGTGCTCCCCCGCCGCGCACTCTCTCTCCCCCCTCTGTTCGGATATAAAAACTCCGCGTAGCGCCATCATCTTCTCGCACCCGAGCCGGTAAGACTCCCATCTTCTCCCCCGCGCTCTCCTCTTCGTTTTTCCCCATTTCTTCCTTCGCGCGACGCTCTATTCCGCCCACTCCACGCGAGATCTTCTCGGCTCGATTCCCCTCGCCTCGGCCTCTCCGCCCACTCCCGAACCCATTCTTCCACTTTTGTTCGCCATGCCCCGCTCTCTCTTCCCCGCCATTTCTTCCGAGCTCCCGTGCACTAAATCGTCGTTTTGCTCTTCGTCTTCCTCAGCTCCGGCTGAGCTTCTTCGCCGCGCCGCCACCTCCGTTCAAATGCCCTCAGAGCCATCGACCATGGACCCACCGATCGACAATGTTTCGCCCCCAGATTGTCATTATAAGGGCCTCGGTTGCCAAGACTCCGCTTCCGCTTTCGCAGCACCCGAGCCAACCTTGTCACCTTCGCCTCACGGTCCCCTTTCACCCAAATTTCACCACCTTGGTGGGCCCATCATTGTCGACCTCGACTACCATCTTGGCGTGGTAAGCCAATTGCGCCCCGATGCATGCGTCTACAGACGCGTGTCAGACCAGGCCTAAATCCGGCAAGATCAGTGCAAATTCCAAGTGCACAAGAGACACTTTTTCAATTCCGGGTTTTTAAATTGGAAAATCCGAAAATCAATTATTAATTCCAGAAAAATTCCCAAAAATCTCCAAAAGTCCATAAATGCCAAAAATACATATTCTTGGCCCATTCGAGCCGCTGAGTCCAAAAATGATCTCCGTTTCGCCATACCAAGTCCAAAATTCCTGCATCACCCCGGGCTCCGATCCGCCATTTCTCTCTCGATTTTCCTTTCCATTGCTTTTTCTTTTGTTTTGATTTATTCGCTTATTTATTGTTTGCGTTTTTCGCGCTAGATCCGACGTCAACGCAAACGCGTTATACGAATCTCGGAGCAGGAGCAATACGAGGTATCGCAGAGAACAAGAGCCGTTCGAGGCCGACACTTACATCGACTGCCTCTCGTTGTTTAACCTTTAAACCTCGCAAGGCAAGCCACACTCCTTGAACATGTTGAACCCAGCCCACTACAAGATTTATGTATATTTCTTGTATTGCATTATTTTGCTATTTTAGAAAATTAGAAAATGTGGTAATTTGAATGACATAAATTAGATAAAACCTAATGTTAACCCCTGTTGTTATGCCTTAATTCCTTTTTAACCCTAAGATATAAAATAATGAACCCTCAGAGATGTAGCAATTTATACATTTACTACTTTTAGACAAATGCTTAAAATCTCCGAGAGATGGCTTGGATGATGTTGGTTTTATGAAATTGCTACGGTAAGAGGGGACAAGATTGGGCGGACCACGGAAGGTGGATGCTGGCCCAATCCCCAACCGATGACGAGGCCAATGGTTGAGGTATGGTGGTGGTACAGTTGGTACCAATGAATTGTGGTATGTCATTTGGCTAAATCTTTGGTATTTAAGGACCTGCGCCTTGGGCAAAGAAAATAACCTCGACCCGCCAACTGTGGTTGGGCCACCAATCCTATTGACTTGGACCAACATGGCTCAAGACATTGTACTTCCTTTTGAATACCCACAGAAGGAGCCTCCATAGAGAGAATGGATCATCAGTAATCGAAAGTGAACGGAATGGAGGATCATTCACCGGTTCGCAATAAAGGTAGCCACAACATTCGTAAAACGTCTCCGTGGCGCCGGTGGGTCTGAATGTTATGGATTTCGATAGTCCACGGGTAGGAGCTAAAAGGGAAGTTCAACGAAATGCTATGATTATCTCAATCGGCCGCATGCATAAAAGTTGCATGTTGATTCCGTGGCATTAATGACCGAGATGTCTTGTGGGTAAAGCCGAGCACCTCCGCAGAGTGATATCAATTGTATTCGAATACGCCGTGCTTCGGTTAATGAAGCGGAGTTAATCTAGGGTGATTCTCATGAATCGCTACCAGAGCTTTTATGATTAAAACTTGTCGTGAAGGTGAACTTTGCAAGATAAACCCCCCCTGATATATATATATTGCTATGTATGATTTGTGTTTCAAATGTAAAATAAAAACAGATGTTTACAACTTGCATCCACAATATTTAAACATGTGCCTACCTTTGTTTATTCCTCGCATGTAATATTCAGAATTTCCGTGTGGTTTGTTGAGTACGGTTATGTACTCACCCTTGCTCCCAATCCCTCCATAGATTTCCTTTGAAGTCGGGCGTAGTTCCGAAGATCGAGATGACGGGTTATTTGGTTTTGGAGGCCTTGATCTATCCGCTCAAGCGCTTCCGTGGGTGTTCAGAATGTATTCAAGTGCCACCAGACCTTTTGTAAAACCTTGGCCGTTAGGGCCCTATTTCATCTATAAAAAGTTCGCATTTGCTCTTTTATCAAGCAATGTACACTTGGTTACCTGCAGCTAAAATCCTGGATAACTGTAAGGGTATTTATACACACCCCTAAAAAGGGCGGTCCGTCACAGGGCCCGCGGCCGATCGATCGATGATGCATCCTGGCGACAATTTTGGTCTGCCGACATGGCCGCATCATCCGTCTAGACTGCAAAACAGGTACTACTGGCTTTTGATGTCCTACTGCATCCATTGTTGTTTGACTTGCTTCCCATTCTTAACGAATTCCTATGTAGTATGAGTTTTCTCTCTTTTTTCATGATTTTTTTTTTACATGGGAGGACCTGAGTATCTTTGATCTAAACGAGGAAAGTGGGGACTTCAACCACCACAATCTCGTGATCTACCATTAGGCTACATGGTTGCATGTTTCTTCTTCTTGAATTTAAGGTGCTTCGATTGGCTAGCGGTGCCGGTTGGCACACAGCCCGCCCGGGTTTGAATCATAGGATTCATCCGGATGCACATCGAGGGCTGCTACAGTTGCGTGTGGATGGGTGTGTGTGCGACTGTAGCCGACTGTTATTTTTCTTCTATACTGCATGCTAGAGCTCCTGGTCAAATTTCAAAAAAAAAATTAAGGTGCTACATACAGCTGTTAACCGACTGGTCGTAGGTCTGAATCCTACTTGAGGAGATTTAAAGAACTGGCTATCATTCTTTCTATTCTATCTCCTCGCTTTAGGTCTTCCTCCCAATACTAGATAATGACCCGTGCTACGCCACGTCGTATGTAATTTGTTTGCTGCGTCACGCCAAATTTTGATCGTTTGATATTTATGGGGAAATCTGTGTAATTTCGGCTTTTCTATTTTTTTTATAGAAAAAACGTGTTGCTAGAAGTGATCGGTGAATATTCGTTTTTCTAGGAGGTGTTAGCGAATATGTGTTTTTTAAGGAAAACGAAGAGGGAGATAAATATAGTTTTGTTTTTTTGGCGTATTCCCCTTTTTTATGTTTTTTTTCAAAAAAATAGGTCGGCAGAACGTATCGGTGAATCTACGGATTTTTATAAACAGTGTGTGAACGTTTGGTTCTTGTTTTTGTGAGGGAAAAAGCGTATTTTAGTTTTTTTTCGTAATCATAATGCTTTTGTTTTTTTAAAAAAAAGGGTCGTTGGGATTTGTCGATGAACCTGTGTAATGCCGTAATTTGCTGTTGAATATATGTTTTTTTGTTTTTGGGAGAAAATCGTCGAGGGATATATATATATATGGAAAATGGTTTCATACTCTTCGGAGTACGTACTCCCACCTCTAGTATACCACTTAAACGATATTATTATACCTTTTTATCTTTTGAGTATACTCTAATACTGATTATAAAATACTCCAAAGTGAGTTCCACGAAAAATTTCATCAAAGTCCACCCTTTGTAGCATAATTTGTTTATATATTCCTTTTACATATGTAAAAGGGTATATAGCAAAAAAAATAAAGGGTTTCAATGAATGTTTTTTCAGCTATGTCATGTTGGAGTATCTTAGAATTATTATTAGAGTATACTGAAAGTGATAAAGAAATATAACACTTTCGTTTAAGTGGTATATTGAAGGTGGGAGTATGTACTCCTGAGAGTACTAAAAGGCTTCCTATATATATATATATATATATATATATATATATATATATATATATATTGTATTAAGACCCTTCAGCGAATGCCTGCGTTGTTATAAACACTACGTTTAGGTCTTGTGGGAAGCTGTGATTTGTTTGTTATAAGCATGTATGGGTTCTTATAGACATTACGCTTTTTTTTGTTGTTTTTTATGGAGACTCGTCGAGGGTCCGCCTACTATAAACATTATGTTTTGTCTATACACTAAGAGACTAATGATATGCAGGCACGGCTTCTACGGATATGGAGCTACGATATCCGTATAAGCGAAGATACGATATGTGTAGAGCTTAAACGCTGGTGTGTGTGTAAGGCAACGAGCACCAAGAAAGGGCGATCGGGCAAGTGGCAGCGAAGGGCGATGGATCGCCAAAGCTCCGCACAATCAAGGAACCATCGACGGAAAAGCGAGCCAGCGGGCCAAGGAACGACCCACCGGTCAAAAATAGTCTAGAGGAAAAAGGGCAAAAATTATTAGAGATGCCACCTTCTTTTGTCGAAGTCTAATACTCACGCTGCTCATCGAAAGTAATAATACATGTTCGCAAAACCACTCACCGTGAAAAAATAGCCTAGAGGAAAAAGGGCTAAAAAATCTTCGATGAATCCGTGTTTTTCCGTGACTTAAACATTTTTTTCGGTTTTTTGGGTGACGAAAACATTTTTCCCGGTTTTTGTTGCGCTTTGCTAAAAAATTGGTTGTTAGGACGCCACGGCCAATCTATGGGTCGCTATAAATCTTCTAGTGAATCTACATTTTTTAAAAAACCCCATGTTATGACCCGCTGGTAAATCCATAAGTTGCTATAAACTTCGATGAATCTGTTTTTTGGTGACTAAACATTTTTTACGGTTTTTGGGTGACGAAAACATTTTTTGGTTTTTTGGTTGCTTTGTTAAAAAAATGGGTCGTTAGGACTCGCGGCTTAATCCACTCGTCGCTATAAATCTTCTGACGAATCCACATTTTTTAAAAACCCGCGTTATGACCCGCTTCACGGTGAATCTATGGGTCACTATAAATATTCTGGACGAATCTACATTTTTTTAAAAACCCGTTATGACCTGGCAAATCCATAAGTTGCTATAAATTTTCGATGAATCAGTTTTTTGTGACGAAAACATATTTTTCGGGTTTTTTGGGTGACGAAAACATTTTTTCCGGATTTTTTTGTTGCTTCTGTTAAAAAAAAGGTCGTTAGGACGCGTCGACGAATCCACGGGTCGCTATAAATCTTCGGACGAATCTATTTTTTCAAAAAAGATCCATGATTATGACCCGCTTGCAAATCCATAAGTTGCTATAAACCTTCGATAACTGTGTTTTTTTGGTGACGAAAACATTGTTTCCGGTTTTTTTGGGTGTTGAAAACATTTTTTCCGATTTTTTTTGTTGAGTTTGATAAAAAAAATCGATCGTTAGGACCCACCGGCGAATCCACGGGTCGCTATAAATCTTCGAACGAATCTACATTTTTTCTAAAAAGACCCGGCTATGACCCCTGGCAAATACATAAGTTGCTATAAGCCTTCGACGAATCTGTGTTTTTTTGGTGACGAAAACATTTTTTCGGTTTTTGGTGTATGAAAACATTTTTTCGGGATTTTTCGGTGATGAAAACATTTTTTCCGGAAAACGGAGAAAGGACCCGAACGTAAGAAGCGTGGACTGCTTGTTAATTTTTGGACCTGCTCGCTATCCCGAAAAATTAGAAAAGGGCTTGTTCGCGATTTGAAACTAACGGAGGCTCCTCCGTAAAATACCGCGCCAGGACCCAAACGCGAAGGAAAAAAATACTTAGCCTCACGTAAAATTACACAGAGACCTATCCGTAATTTCGAAGAAACGGAAGGGTTTTTTCGCAAATGTTGCCGGTGACAGGTGGCGCTCCGGTTGGCCAGGGATTCCTTCGGCTGTAATAGGGTTGATATTATTCAAGGAGATTCACTTCTCTATTTGGCTAGGTAATATTTCCTCCGATCACAAATAGTCTGTAATTTTAGACAATGATATGGTCTCCAAAATATAACTTGGACCACTAATTTCTATTATAATATATTTATAAAACATAATACAATTATAATATCATGAAAGTATTTTTCAAGACAAATCTACACATATAATTTTCATGTTTCCAATTTAAATATTTAAAAGATATTGACAGTCAAAGTTTTAAAAGTTTGATTGTACCTATGTCCAAAATGACAACTATTTGTGACGGGACAGAGTAGTGAAACAGAAAGAGGGAGAGTAATTTATTAGGGCAGTCCCAACCCATGGTTTCCATGAGCAATGTCTAAAGGACAGAGAGAGCAATAAACCAATGCATAGTTTCCCAACCCATGGATTCCATGAGCAGTGTCTAGAGGAAAGAGAGAGAGCAATAAACCAATGCATGCACCATAAACACACATTGATCAGCGCGCAGAAATGTCCATCCCAGATTTTGCTCGTTTCTTGCGTCTTGATGCCTGCGCCAACCTAGTTTCTTGCATGAGACACGGTTTCTTTGTTTTTCCTTCTCTCCCTTCCTTAATTCCTATGCCACATCAGATTTTTGCTTAGTTGGCAGTGTAATTAATTCTATGAACACCATCTGAGGTGAAGGGTTAGGACTGCCCTTAGGGTGTTTCATGCATGTTCTAAACCATTTTGAATAAATCGTAAAAACAAACTGTGACATTTCTGCGCATTTTCTCTATACCCAGGAGTACTAAGGGGCTGTTTGGTTTGAGACCAAATTTGCCAAATCAAACCTTACAAAAAATTAGCATGCCAAAAATTTGGTCACCAAATTGGTAGCCAACATTTGGCCAACAATTAGCAAGAAAATGAACTAGGGTTGCCAAATTTGGCCAATAGAGAAGAGAATCTAGCCAAAATTTGGTTGCAAACTAAATGCTTGCCAAATTTGATCAACACTACTAAAATTTGGTAAGGCAAACATTGGCAACAATTGGAAGCAAACCAAACAGCCCCTAAATTACTAATGCATGCTGCTAGCTAGTTTAAAAAAATCCTACCCATGAGTCATAACAGAAAACTGTGACGTTAAATGATGCAAGCCAAATTTTTACATTTTGCTGATTGCATCGAATTTTTGGCATAAATTTTAACTTGTTTGGTGTCAGTGTTTCGTATGACCGGCAAGTAGATTTGTAAGTATAGGGGATCGCGCGCTCCCTCTCCTCAAATGGTTAGACCAAAGAAGCCTCAGATTTATACTGGTTCGGGCTGAATGTCCCTACTTCCAGTTCGTGGTAGCGGTTTGAATTGCCCTGAGCTCGGGGAGCAAACAGAGATTACAAACGGAGGCAAAGGACAGACCCTTAGCGCTCGCTCGGGAAGAAGAAATCGAGAGGAGCTTCCCTAAGACTGGCGCCGACCCGGGTCGGAGAACCCTGAGCGATCTAAAGGGGGCGGTGCCAGTGAACGGACTCGCGTGAGTGCGTATGGAGGAAAGAAAAATACATCCCCCTCCTCCAAGGGCCCTGCCTCCCTTTATATAGGCCGAGGGGGCAGGTTACACGAGGATTTGACAAAGAGACAAGGGAAAAAGCCGTTCGGGCGTCCTAGTCTTCGGTCATGATGACGGACAGTGCCGTTTCGCTCAGCGACTGTGTCTTCAAGAATGATGACGACAGCTCCAAAGACGCCCCATACGGAGTGGGTAGACACAACGGGCGGCGCCCTTTTCGGAGGGCGACGTCGTTCTTCCGAGCGCTGCCGATGCCGACGCCTTGAAAAGATAGGTGCTTTAGCCGAGGCTGCCCTCGTTGTTTTGAAAGGAACCGCCCGCCTAATATTACCTGCTAGGTCTGCGGGTGGCCCTTCGCCCGGGCGAGATCACGACGTACGAGACGGCGGGCCGAGGCTCGTGGGGACTCGGTCGGGTCCTGCCTGAGCTCGTGGTAGTACTGATCGCGGGTGGGGTCTGAGAGGTGCTCGCGGAGGCGCCGACTCGGTCGGTCGCGGCGGGCGCGTCCGACCCGAGATTGTGTGGCAACTCCCTTCTAGTGAGGGACGAGGGCCACGACGGTTTCTCCTTCAGCCCGGACTCCGAGGCTAGATAACTCGGAGAAAGGCGATCTTGAAATAGATGCATACTTCACCGTGGGGCACCCCTGGTATGGGTATTCGTCATTTGGTAAAGAAAATACAGTGTAAGCATTTATAATATTTTGGCCATTTCAAAATGATCGGCAAGGATCCATGCCATGCTACTAAGGTTTCACTTTTCGTCGAAAATCACTCAAAATTTGCTCGTACCGTTCCGGTTCGGAAAATAATTTTGTTCGATTTACCGCTCAATTTTAAATTTAAATTCAAAAAATTTGGGAAATTTGAAAAAATTATCCAAAAAATCTCTAAAATTAGTATTAATAGCTTTATAACATCTGGTGTGAATTTGTTTTGAAAAAAAATGAAGTTTGGAATTTTACAACATTTTTCGCATTTTTTTATTTTCTCCAATTTTCAAGCTGTCATCGATTTTTGCAAAAACCTGTCGAAATTCATCACTTTTCGACCTTTTCATTCGAATTTTGGTCCGCAGTTTGACCAGATTTTAAATTGCGTTTACTTTCAAAACCGCTTTGGTTTTTCACGATTTTGCATTCATCGCCTGCCGAGATCCAAGGTTGAAATAGTATTGTTAACCTTGCATGCTACTCTTTACATCGAGGAAGTGAAGATAGCGGGCTAGCTAGCAAGGTACTAAGGTAACCTTAATGAATTAACTAATTTCTTTTAATTATTGAAATAAAAATTGAAAATCTAACCTGTTAGTGTTCTAAGGTTAAAAGTCTAGTTTATAGTCAACATAAATGTTGTATATATGTATGCTTAAATCGTATAAAAAAGTTAAAAACACACACACGTGACAAAAAGGTCTAGTTTATAGTCAACATAACTGCTATATACATGTATGCTCACTACTACAAAAGGGGCTATATTAGACACATCATCATAGACGGTTTTAAGAGAAAATCATCTGTGATGTTTTTCGGGCACATCACTGCATTTGTTTGTGGATAAAACCGTCTCACGATACCTAATTATCATAGACGGTTTCAAATACGCATCATTCTGTGATGTGTTTCGGCACATCACAGACGGTTTGAGGATAAAACCGTCTGTGATGCGTGAAGTATCACAGACGGGTTTAGCTACAAACCGGCTGGGATGTTAGGTACAACTTCATAGACGGTTGGTGGATAAATCACCGGATATTTCATCATCACAGCACGTGTTTATCCACGAACCGCTCAGGATCATAAATTGAAATCTCAAAGAATCGCGCCATACAAAAAAAAAAGAGTACGGATGGAGAACATTATAGATTGCATTATAATTAAGAATTACTGCATTATAGATTGCATTATATATATAAGATCATTACAAAAGCGTTATAGATTGCATTATATATAAGAAGCATTACAAAAGATCGACTAGTATACTTTAACTAAAACAGATCACTAGCTAGCTTGCTACGCCTCGTCTTTGTCGTCGGAGGAAGCCGGAGTGGGGTCGGAGTCCGTGGAGTCCTCGCTGCGGCCGTTCGGGTCCTCGCTCGAGCCGGCTCGCTCGGGCCATTCTCCGCCTCCCACTGTCTGCGATATCCCTCCGACGAGTCGAGCTTATCGGAGGAGGAGGAGGAGGCCGCAGCGCGGACACTTTGCGCTGGGGGAGGCGGAGGAGGCCGGGCGCCGACGCCGCCTGCAAGACGGTGGAGGCGAGGCGCCCCGCGGAGGGGCGCGGTGGAGGCGAGGCGGCCAAAGGAAGCGGAGTAGCCATGGAGATGGCACCGGCGTAGCGCCGCAACCATTTGCGCTTGGTCATGCCGGCGGGTATGGTTGGAGGTGGCGGCGGCGTCGGTGGGGTGGAAGCACCCGAGAAGTTCTTTGGTGTGTTGCTCATGGCTCTTGGTCTTGCTCGTGCTTGGGTAGTGGAGGCAGAGCGCGCCGGCTGAGGGTTCTTTAAAGGCAATGCAAGTGCATTGGGAAGACAAAGCGATATGACTGCATTAATTGGGAAGACAAAGCGATATGACTGCATTAATTGGGAAGACGAAGTGATATAACGCAGTCATAGCAGAAGCGCTTTTGCATTGGGCGATTTAGACGATCAAGTACCGGCCAGAAGACGGCGGTCATCATTGCGACGGTTTTAGTCAAAACCGCTCAGGACTAATGTGACATCGCAGACGGTTTTTGATCAAACCGTCTAAGAAGTTATCGCAGACGGTTTCGCTTATAGACCGTCTCGTGATGTATGGTGATATCGCAGACGGCTGATCCAAAACCGCTCGAGATGTTATCGAGACGGTTTTGTCTATAAACCGCTCAGTGATCTCATGTGACATTACTGCACGGTTTTATATAAAACCGCTCATGATATATCTCTCACATCGCAGACGGTGTTATCGATTAACCGCTCGAGATGTCCACATTGCGCATTTGCCAGGATAAAACCGTCATGGCGATACTCTTACGTGTATAAGGCAGAGAGTCTCGACGCATCGCTTTCGCTTTTTTTAGGTTTTCTCGACCGCCTCGAGGTGGCCAAAAGGTGCGATTGAGAGGCGTTCCTTGTGAAAGAGGCCCTAGATTTGGAGATTTGATTGCAGATCCTTGTGCTCTTGGTCATCCAAGGTTAGTAATTACTTCTAATCTGAATTACATTTTATATCTAGCTTGGTGAAATGAAGTTGTGTTCTAGATCTAGCTTGTTGAATCTATCTTGGTGCAGAGGGAAATGAATTAAGCTGGTTAATTTGTTCTTTGTTATGTGAACTAGATATATTTGCTATACCTTGTGCAGATCCATTTGTACTTTACGATCTAAATTCATCATATTCGCTATTTAACACCTATTGTTACATATGTAGCGAGATGGACCTAAACCTGATGTACGCCGAGAACCGTGCTAGTGCCGAGTACATTAATGGTATCTCCGCTTAGAAGAGCCGCAGAGGTAGATATGTCGAACAAGGGGTGGAATTTATGCCTTGTCCATGCATTGATCGCGAGAATCTCCTGATGTTTCAATCCCAAAGACGATTGAAGCACACTTGATTCTACGAGGTTTCAAAAGGATATACATGTTGGACCACCACCGTGAAGAGTAGATTATGTAGGAGCAAGTAGTATCGCCTAAGGTGGATGAAGTCGATGATACTCCTGATAATATCGACCGTGCTTTCGGCGACAATCGGATCGATGCTACGGATGCGTAAGGGAACCGTGATGAGCAGGAGTATGTAAAATTTCGGGCTTGATGGATGACTCTGAGAAACCTTTGTTCCCGGTTGCAAGTCCAGATACACAAGATTGTCGTCCGTGCTGGAATTGCTGAAATTAAAGGCAAGCAACGGTTAGTTCGACAAGAGTTTCACGGCGCTATTGGGTCTGTTAGCGGATATGCTTCCGGAGGGAAACGAGTTGCCAACAACGACCTACAAAGCCAAAAAGGTTCTTTGTCCCTTAGGAATGGAAGTAGAAAGAATACATGCTTGTCCGAATGATCAGATCTTGTATCAGAATAGTACGCAAACTTGCATGTATGTCCGATGTGCAACACATCCAGGTACAAGCGTAAAGATAGATCAGATGATGACGATGGGGGCATGGAGGTGAAGAAAGGACCTCCCGCTAAGATGGCGTGGTATCTGCCTATAATTCCCCGTTTGAAGCGGTTGTTTGCGAACCCAAAAGAGGCAAAATTGCTTCGATGGCACTTGATGAGCGTAAGAACGATGGAATGACTAGGCACCTCGCCGATTCAACTCAAGGAGAAACATTGATAGGAGGTTTGAAGAATTCGCAGCAGATCCGAGGAATATAAGGTTTGGATTGAGCATGATGGAATGAATCCTTTCGGTAACATGAGCAGCCGTCATAGCCCTTGGCCTATAAATCTCTGTGTGTACAACCTTCCTCCTTGGTTGTGTATGAAACGAAAGTACATATTGATGTCTCTACTCATCGGCGTCCAAGCAACTCGGGAACGATATTGATGTGTACCTAGCACCATTGGTGGAAGATCTGAATACATTATGGGCTCTGGGGTGCGTGTATGGGATGCTCACAAATGAGAGTACTTCACTTTGCGCCTATTGTTCTCGCACCATAAATGATTATCCTACCTTGCTAACTGCTTGGGCAGTAGTACAAAGGAGCCAAAGCATGTATACATCGCTTGGATGACACCGAGAGTGTCTCGGTCAATCACTCACGCAAAAACCGTACATGCATCACCGTAGGTTCTTCTGAGAAATCACCCATACCGTAAGATGAAGAAACAATTGACAAGACAACCGAAGACGCTTTTAGCTCCAAAGCCTTTAAGCCGGCTAGACATTGATGATATGGTTAAGAAGTTGGATGTTGTGCCGGGAAGGGACATAAATCAAGGACCCGTGAGAAGAGCATGTGGAAGAAGAGATCAATATTTTGGGACCTACCTTATTGGGAGCACCTAGAAGTTCGGCACTGCATCGATGTAATGCACGAGAGAAGAATGTCTGTGATAGCTTGATTGGTCTCTCATCGAACATTAAGGGTAAAACAAAGGACGGATCAATGCACGGCTTGACTTGGTCGATATGGGCATCGACCTGAGTTAGCACCGAAAAGAGACCGATAAAGGCCGAACATACCGCGAGCCTGCTAGTTACACTGCCCAAGGCCGAGCGAAAGGAACTGCGCTAATGCTTGCATGGTGTGAAAGTTCCATCCGCCTCGCCCAACCCAAGAGACTTGTTTCGATGAACGATTTGAGTTTAATCGCATGAAGTCCCATGATTGCTATGTGCTAATGTCCTGGGTGCTCATGAGCAGCCGAAGAGTTTTCCCACCATTCACCGCGGTTCTTCAAGCCGATGAGAGGCATAGAGTACCTCTCATTGCCTTCACACCGGTGATGTGCAACTTTCTCTATCGCCCTCACCAATCATCTCGCTTCCAATGGATTGGCATTCCCTAAAATGTAGGCGGTCGATCCTCATGAATTTCGATAGCCTCGAGTGTGGTCTTCGTGACCGGGTTGACTCGTTAACTTGGGCGGCGGCGGCTTGGGCAAGGACTGTCAGATCTCGCTGATCATAGCATGCATTAACGAGTCTCGGCGGCAAGAAAGGCTCCAAGGTTCTGCATATCAACTGGCGGTGCTGGTTGGGTGCCTTGTCCTTCATCATCGATGTTTCCAGCTGAGCGTGAACCACTCCCATTTCCTCCTTGGTTTCCACGAGTGTTCACCATTTGTCGATTGCTCCATGGTTTAGAGACGAGAGGGAAATAAGAGTAGACAAGTAATGGAATACTTATGCGGGGTCAAAGGGGTAATCGCAAAATCCAACTTTAATACTTTATTAATAACTAGGTATGGTTGCTCACAATGCCTAAGGGCCTTGCAACACATACCAATCACTCACAAGCATGAAAGAAGCAAATCAAGCTAATACTCGAGTCAAACGCCTAAGGGTGACTCTTATTCCAAGACGTGACTCAACGCAGAGTCTCAATCGCTAATCCTAACGCCACCTCGAGCCAACCCCCATCGGAACTTCGGTGGATACACCGCGGTGTGCTGTGCCGTACAAACCTATCCCAACGATCCTCCATCGGATGCGCCTCGCACAGTGCTCAACTTCCACCGCTCGCTTCACTTCCATCGCTCTAGCTTCACTTCCATCGCTCGCCGCGCTCGCCAGGCTCCTCCGGTTCGAAGTCGTGTAGCTCCAAAGACTGCCCGCTCGTCCGTGACAAATACCGTTTCCGGCTCCCCAATCCTCTCGATAGAGTGGGCCAAGTACTCACAAGTCTGCAACAAATGAGCCTCACCGCGTGAACTCGCCACGAGACCTCTGCAGCCTCGAACCGCCTCGCCGATAGTATCCTCTTGGCGACATATCTAGCCGTGGGTGATCGTGGCATCCTCCCTCTATGGGCTCTCGTGTAGCGAGTGTCTTCGCGGGTGGTGACGTAACATCGTGCCATCCAACTCCCGGGTAGGTACGAGCAACCGCCTCATTGCCAGCGCGATGTCTCGAATCCCAAATACAAATGACGACCTCGGCAAAGGATGCGGATGGGACGACTTCGCCTCGCCCTATCCCGAGCGAGACCGTGATAGTGACATCCTGCAATATCCGCCCCGCCCGATCTACAAGAGTCCCCAGAATCGGCATGTCATAATCCTCCCAAAGAATCGTGATTACACGCCAAAGCTCCAGGCGTCTCCTCCGGCGCCACCAAAAAGTGGATCATCCTCATTCCGCCAAAGGACACTCACGTGAAACTCGTAAATTTTAAAACAAAGCGGAAAACATGATAAATTCAGCAAGGGTATGAAAAGAAAGAAGGGATAAGTCGGGATTGCATTATCATCTTGGCATATTTTAACTTTTTAGAAAATAGTTTTATCCTCACTACGACCATTCTAACTAAGGGCCACCCTACACCAAGATGGCTCGATACCACCTCTCTCGGGACCCAAATGTGCAAATCCGCACCTCTCGTGTATTCAAGACTAGTCCGTAATCACGCTAGTGCACACAACCTCAACATTGGTACATATCACACCATAACCAAATAATAATGAAGTACTTTAATTAAATACTAATCGGGTTGGTAGACCGTATGGTCAAGTTACAAAGATATTACGCAGGCTTAAAACTTATTAAGATATTCAAAAGCAAATGAAATAAAATAGACTCGTGGCGCCAACCAATTTGCCACAGTGCAACTAACGGGCTCGCTTCCCTAGTTCGCTTCGGCTCTCCCGATACTCCTCCCGAGCAGGGTTGCTTCTTCTTCAACTGGTTGTGTTGTTGTGGGGTGAGTACTTTGAGCACTCAAAGAAGTCATGCATGTAATGCAATTCTAATATTCTACATGCATGGCTTAGTACAAAGGATAGGCTACGGTTCATGAGCAAGACAAAGATTCAAGATAAACAAGAATAAATTGCAAAGCAAGAAACAAGAGTAGGGATAATAGCTTTCACAAATATTTCAATCAGAATCCTTTTTCCATCCTAAGTCAAGTTCATCATCACCAACCCAAGTATTTTCCATAAACAAGTCATTTTCATGAAAATCTAACCCTTGACCAGAATCACCGAGCGATGCTCATTACCGTGAGCACGGCTATTCGAATAGGTTGTACACTCGCAGAGGTTATACACTTTACCCACAAGATATACCAAATACCACCAAGGCAAATAACCGTAACGAAGCCTTTCCAAAGTTCCATCTAAACCCAAGATCGCCTCGCTAAGGTTTCAACACTAGAGGGACTGGTTACTACACCAGTGGCCCCCTCTTGTGCCATGTGAGTTCTCATCCGCTTCTCCTGCCTCACACCACCACGACAAGCATTCAAAGAGTAGATTTTCCAGCTTTACTCACTAAGCCCGCCCCATTACTTGAGCTTGTGGTTGTATGAAAGACTCACTCAAATGCTCGCAAGGTTAAGTCCTTAGTTGACCGAGGCAAGACTAACCAAGAATGACCTTAAACATCCAAAACCAATAAAACCAACACGACCGCCTCAGCTTGCCACTCTTGGCCCACTGTAAACAATCTTGCCACATGCCTCGCCTAAATCATTTTCCCAATTTGGTTCTTTTCCATTGCACCACGTACATCATCAACTCAATAACACATGTCTTATTCACAAATCATGTTCCATATCTCATTAAGTCAATATTTACTTTGGCATTCCAAAATCATAAATGTCCACGCAGTGGCTAAGCATACTACTTGGTCTACTCAACCCATGTTGGCAAATTATTATTGTCCAACTATTAGTCCATAACCTAGGGTGACAAAGGTTTCATGGCCTACAATTATATATGACAAGGTGACATATCGCAACTAGGCATTTAACTAATCCCAAAACTTATTCAAAGTTATTTCTATCAAATTAGCATGCAAGAGTTTAAATCAAAATAATTTGCTCTAATAGGTTCAACAAGATCAAACACAACTTGCCTTCAAAAGTGCTGATTCTCGCTCCGAGCTTGTTCTCGGTCGAACCTCTCCTCAAAACCGCTTGGGACTTCAACGCTTCACGCCAGAACGATATACAAAACAATAAAATAAATAAACAGTAGGCAAACAGTGCTAAAAATTCAAATAAAATTCATAAACAGGAAGATCACAATTTTACAAATTTATAGAAATTGGAATCACTCAAATCGAGTTAAAACGCAAAAGTTATAAGCATTTGAAGTTTCAAAATACATTTAAAATCAATAAACCGAATTAAATAAATATTTTCTTTTTCGGGAAATAATTATTGCGTCATCTATGACACGCGGTCGCCACCGAGAGTGACACGTGGCCTTGCCGACGCCGGCCCTGACCGCTCCCGCGGTCGACGCAAGATGACGCCAAGACGACTCGCTTATCTCGCCGACAAGGGTCCCACCGGACGCCGCGATGACGTCACGGTGACGCCACACGACGCAGGTGTGCGGCCGATAAGTGGGGTCTGCGGTCGCCGCCACGCCGCAAAGCGAATAGCGACGCGGGTTTCTACCGTCCTCGGATTTGCATCTAACGCGGAGGTTTGACGTTGAGTTTATCGCTCCTAAGGCGACGGGCTCACCTCACGGCCGGATGGAGATCGTCCTACCGGGCGGTTTCGCGAAACCCGGCGACGCAAGCGGCGGCGTGGTCCGACCGAGACGGAGACGAAGACGTGGGCGGGCGGCGTTCCCGTGCTTCTCCCGCTGAAGAAGTAACGCCCCGACGCGGCTCGACGAGAGGACTCAAGGACCAACGGCGACGACGGAGGATCACCGGTATGCATTTAAACGGCGAAGAAGTGCGGCGGATGGTCTCGAACTTCGGCGAGCTCGGCGGCGAGGCGGCAAGGCCTCAGCGACGGCGGTGTATACCTGGGCGGGCGCAAACCGAGGAACACAGGAGGGGGCGCTTTAAATAGGGGCTTCGCGCCCGTGTTGCTATAAATTCGGGCGGAGGAGTCCGTATGCGGCGAGTCCCATGGGAATAGGGTTGGGTGACGGGGCTCGCTTCCCGACCGCTGATTGGAAACGAGGGTCACAGATCTAGGGTTTTTCCGAACGGGCCGCACAAGATTTCGCCCAAGATCGTTTCTCGGATTTTTAATCCTTTTCCTAATAAAATTAATTCCTAAATTAAAATAATTTATTTGGGGCATTGAAAATATCAGAAAAATTTGGAAAAATTCTCAAAAATATTTTAGAACATTTGTGACTCAAATAAAATATTTTCAACAAAACTTTATTTTAACTTTTCCATTATTTAATTAATTTGATAAATAGCTTAATTCAAAATAAATCCAAATAAATCCAATTAAATTCCAGAAATTCCCAAAAATTCAAAATACCACTTGAATGCAAGAAAAGCAAAAATTGGGATGTTACATGCTCCTCGTGGTAATTAGAAGTATTTTACCAATTAAGGTTCGGAGACAATCACAAGGTCAGGTTATTTCTTTAACACAATTGCTCGAAGGTCATCGATCCCGGGACTTAATGCTCGCAGCCGAGGTGGTGATAACTCTATGTAATCTTGAGATGTATTTCCTCCGCTGCGTTTTTTGATATCATGGTCCATGTCATTGTTCACCTTGTGAGGGAGATAAAATGTGCGTGCTCAGTGTTCCTACGTAGCATGTACCCGCTCGAGAGGTACATGGAATTCTCAAGTCTCACGTGATTTAATCGATCTCGACCAGATGGTAGCATTATCGGGTTTGCGCAATGTAAGAGGTCATCGAACCGCGTGGATTACATGGCTCAGTCGAATCGATAGGTGTACTCGATCCCGCCATGAGGGAGGCTCCAAGGCATCGGACCATCTAAGGAAAGCAATCACACCGATCCAAATATGCGGCGCCAAAGCCCATTTCACAATTTTGCAACACATGGCTATTGTGACCTCGTGATATCGACGAGCACAAGAATTGGCTACGCAATGAACTCCGATGCTACCGACTCATCGATCATCGACAAAGATAACCTTCACTTCAACAAACCGTTCAAGGAGCGATAACCCATTATCGAAGCATGTCGTGAGATGTCGACATGGTTGGCAAAAGAGCCACTTTACAGCTTGTAACATGGAAAGGATATGATTTAAATGGGTACACATTTTACACGAGAGATCGTGACATGAAGAGCACAAACCGTATTAGCGGTGTTCAGATCGACAAATAATACCGCCGGATCGATGAGGAGCTCTTACTATGGGGTTCATTGAGGAAATTTGGGAGCTCGACTATGTGCTATTCAAGATCCCCTTATTTCTTGTCATGGTTAACCTACAAAGACGTGAAGGTTGACAAGCACGTGTCACAATGTGGACCTCGAACGCCTCGGATACCAAGAGGAACCATTCGCTCGCCAACCAAGTTGTTCAAGTCTTCTATGTAACCAACCCGTCCAACAAGCAGCGCCACGTTGTTCTTCAGGGAAAAAGGAGAATTATCGGAGTCGAGAATGTGGTAGATGAGGAAGAATACAATCAGTTCGACGAGTTGCCTCCTATTGGTTATTGGTATCGGCGTCACAATCCAGGAAGACCAACTTGACGAAGCTAGCTACACACGTGTTGATCATCGTGAAGGGCTAATTTTTGTACAAAATAATAAACAAGTGTCATCATGAGGACCTCTATGTATGTGTATATGGACATGTATTAATTACTGAGATGTATTAATTAAAATTAAGCAGGTGTATGTGTATATGGACATGTATTAATTATCGAGATGTATTAATTAAAATTAAGCAACTCTATAAGGACATGTATTAATTATCGAGATGTATTGATTAAAATTAAGCAACAGATAGAATGGCCCATCCTGCACGGTTCCAAAATTAAACCGTGGGATAGAGTCATCAGACGGTTTCAGATTGAACCGTCTGGGTAGTCGTCCCTGACGATTCAATCCCGTAATCGTCCGGAAAACCATTGATTTCCAGACGGTTCGATTGAACCGTCTCGACGATTACACCCTGCACGGTTCAATCACGTAACCGTCTCGAATGGTCTTCCCCGCCACTCAATAAAACCCAGGCTTGCCATTTCACCAAGTCCCGCCAAGACACTTAGTTTATTGCAACCCTAGCTCCCTCCCCGGCGGGCGCCTCTAGCTCCTGGCCGGCTTTCGCTTCTAGCTCCTGAGGTGCCCTCCTGCCTTGGTCTCTCCCCATGGCACAAGACTTCTCCGCCGCCTCCCCCATGGTGGTGTCTCCTCTCCATCGCTGGTGCCCTTCTCCTCCCCCCGCTTTATTTTTTGCCTTGCTTGCTCCACGATTCGAGTGTTGTTTCCTCCGTGAGTATTTTCTGTTCGCTTTTGATTCTTTCTTGCCGAGATACTAGTGTTGCTCTATAATGAAATTAGGGTTACTACATGAATATGACAATTGATGAAATGATTTAAGCCTTGAACCGGTAGACTTGTTTGAAATTATTGGATTATATTCATGGTTCTCGCTTCAATTTGTATTCATTTCGTTATCGCTTTGATTTTGTTTCAGATTATATCACCGTCTCGCTGATTGGTTCATAGATGTTGATCCGATTTAGCTAGCTAGTGGTCGTGTACTAGTTGCTTCTGCCGCTTGATTTTGCTTATATTAATCTGAACTAAGTTGTCTCAATGATGTAAATCTCTTGTCGAGCAATCGCTATTTATTCTGTTATCGCTTTGATTTTGCTCTGTATTATATCACCGTCTGCTCATTGCTTGGTTCAGCTTGGTACAGTTCATAGATGTTGATCCGATTTAGCTAGCTAGTGGTCGTGTACTAGTTGCTTCGTTATTAGTCCGACGATCTTTGCTTGCGGATTAAACCGATATATTCTAGTCGATCCAATACTTAATCATTTCATGTGCATGCTAAGGTGGTAAGGGTTCAAGGCTTAAGTTATTGAATTGATTAGTCTAGTCCATTTGTGATTGTGGTGAAGATCCTTATCTTCATCCAAACTCTAGAATCTGAGAGCACAACAAAATTAATTCCTCTCTTAAACATCCTGCAAAACAAAGTTAGCTTGACAGAGTATTATATATCCTGCAAAACAAAGTTAGTATTTTAATGATCTAATGGTTAGTATCCTTTTAATTTAGTTCATAATATGCTAGTTTGTTTTATTCCCTTATGCTCTGATATTTTCTGAACACAAATTAAACCGATCTTCAGCTGTTAATAAGAAAAATTGATAATAATAAATATTAAGGATCTAATATAGTCCAAATATGTCATGATTGTTAATGTTCTGATCATGCATCCATTAAGGGGGGAGTTCCTACTGCAACTTCTGCATATATAATACTCTGTCAAGCTAACTTTGTTCTGCAGAATGTTTAAGAGAGCACAACAAAATTAATTCCTCTCTTTGAGATAAAGTTTGATGGATGGCTTAAACTTGTTTAATATCATCTTGTTTATGTCATGTTGGTTGTTTGTTGATTATATGTATTCTCGTATATATATATATATGTGTGTGTGTGTGTGTGTGTACTTAGAAGTAATAATGAATAAAATCTTGCTCTTACACTCGCATCTTGTCCAACTGTCCAAAAAAATCTTCTCTTAAATTTGCTTCTCTTAACTTACCTACTCTTAACCTTACATCATACAAGATGGCATCTCCTCAATCCTCCGCGCCGAAGGGATCTGATGACGCGCCCAACGTAGAAAGAAACAGGCGCAGTGCAAGAGGGCTTAGTAAAAGGCCTCAAAGACGATACACCATCACGGCGATCGATCCGCATGATGGGGCCCCTACCGCTTCCAAAGGTCGTGGCGTTTTTCGACCATGTGCGGGTCGCGGCGGAACGGTCCTCATCACCTATCCATCATGGAAGACGCCGACGATGAGGAGCGCGATAACCCGGTGATGTAAATATTCGCGTCTATTCGAGCTTCCACAAGATGCCATGCCTGCACTGCGACGATACGTGTTGCTAGTGGCGGGAAAGGCGTGGAAGAACTTCAAGAGCGTCCTTGTTGCTAATTACGTTAATAAGTAAGTAACTCCGTTCCAGAAATACGGATTCATCTCTGAAGATATTCGGGGGCAATTTGTTGCGTTGAAGACGACGGAAGAGTTCACGCTTCAAAGCGCGGCTCACAAGACCGTCCAGTCAAAAAACACACACCCACACAGACTCGGCTCAACTGGGTACGTGGGTAAGATGGCGCAATAGACGAGGGAGGACGACGAGACAGTCCAAAATGAGGTCGCGCTGCCATTTACCTCGATCGTGGACCCGCGTGCCCGAAATTGGGTAAGAGCGAGGTCACGTCACACTTCTGCGGGCGGCGTGTCCTTTGCAAACCCCGCTGATGAGGAAGTGTCCCAACATCTCATATCATTGAGCACGGAATCTTCCCAGGGCTCTTTCACTTCGAACAGAGAGAAAGACATGCTCTCCACGGCCTTAGGAAACAAGGAGCACTCGGGTCACACCAGAGGCCTAGGTGTTTTCGTTCCCTGGAAAATGGGATTCCCACAGGACTCGGCCACGTACCAGAGTAGGAAGAGAAGCAAAGCCGAGCGTGAGGAACAGCTCGTAGCCCTCATTGAGGAAAGGGTTGAGGAAAGGCTTAGAGCGTAGTTCAATGATCAGCTACGAAGCCTCGAGGAAAGGCCGGAGCAAAGGGTGGCCGAGGAGAGGCAAGCATGTAACATGCTAGCCTAAGAAGCACATGTGCGCTTCAAATTTCAACCAACCGCTTCGGAGCAACAAGGCCCACCTCTGCATGAAGCCGATTTCTCCCGATGACAACACACGTGTAACATGTCCGCAATGATCCTTACCTACACTTTTAATGTTGGACTTGTTAGCTAATTACTTGTGTACCCTTATGTAGGGGACACACCGTGCAATCTGCAAGTGAGGCTCGCTAACAGCCTGCTCCCTCGCAGTCGCTGGGGACAAGTGTATCCATCCGGAGAAGGGTCACATCGCACGGTCATCCGTTATACCTGCCACGCTGAAGGTCAATGTCGATGGTGTACATGAAATATTCAAGGCCGACACGCTCGACTTCCCCCCAAACGACGAGATCGTCACAATAGGGGATGCCAATATGCCATCGGCATAATCATCCAGTGGCCCAAGAAAGACATCTCCTTCGATGCCCACCTAGGAGCACTAAAGGTACAAACAGTCCCAGATGCACCACATCATGCGCCGGAGCTACCAACACTACCAGAGCCATGCCATGCACGGAATGAGCCAGCCAAATCGGCATGCTGCCTCATCCCGCAGCAGATCGCTCCTCGCAGAAGGGCCCAATTATTTCTCGAGAAGACGGTTTGGTAGCAGGCACACGGAGACAAGGGCAAATCGAAGTATACCACGTCACCCATGACTTTCCGCTTGCCCCATTGGCGCGCCTAATTCGAAATGGGCAACCATTTGTACCTACCGACCGCAACGAGACGCTTTCATTATCCCGCTTAGATTGCAAACAATGGTGCATGCAACAAGCCAACAAGCCGGTGGCGTAACGGCAAACGAGTATCTCCATGACCTTCTTGAGGAGTATTTTTACACGGGCTTTAGATGGCGTCTTTGTGGTCGGTTTCAATGACTTGTTCGATCTGTACAACCTCAGAGCGCTTGATGCCTGACTCATAAGATGCTGGTCAATGTAAGTACACCGTCTACATTTCTAACGCACCGATAAAAATGTCATATATATATCATCCTTCATTTTGTATATGTAGAATCATGATCCACGAAGCATTAACAAGGAAAGAACCGGTGGGTTTCATCGACCCACACATTTTGTCCCAACAAACCATGGATGAAGATAAACAATTCGTTTATGACTACATGCAAACAGTAATGCGGGCTCATTCGGACAAAAAATTCATACTTTTACCCTACAACCCGCAAAGAAGTGTTTCGTCCAGATGCTATACTTGTTGATTCTACTATATATCTCACCTCAAGTTAGATTCAATGACCACGATTTACATACCTTTGTAGGTATCATCGGGTTCTAATCGTAATTATACCGAGATGTAACCGGTTATTTATCTTGATTCCAAAAAGGGTGGCACCCACGATTTGAAGTCTATCGAGATTTTCTCGACACGTTGTTCTGGTCTACAAAATGACGGAGGGCCACACAAGAAGGGCCCGCCACTCTAAAGCATATTTTTAACTTTCCCAGATCCGATAGTATGCAATAATCCTTCACACTCCATTATAATACCTTCGAACTAATTAAACTATTTTGTTTTGGCAATACCACCAGCAGCCCAAAGGCCATTGACCTATGTCAATTCTATGTTTGCCACAACATATCACTCCTCATTGGTTCCAAGCAAACCAATGTCATGCGTGTCTATCAATCTTCCAACAAATGTCTCTACTTATTAATTTATATACACGAGACTTTACTTTCTCATTGACAGCCTCGCAATGCGCTAAATCAGATTGGAACAGTGACCTTCAAGTATTCAAGACACTCAGGCCTTCTTGTCACGTGAGGTCTTAGATCCAATGTGCAGATGCTACTCGTGGCTCAACAATTAATGAGTTTACCAGACATTAATATTAATTTCGATCTAAACCTTCTGAAGTGAATTTGTCATTTATACTCAATCCAATTTGTTATTATTAACTTTGTTGTAATTTGAAATGGATTGATGCGCTGTGCATATGTTGTAATGTGTGATGTAAGTTGAATCATGAAATGGATGCTACCAGTATGTTGTGTAACATGTGATTGGAGTACAATTTTAAATTTATCATAATAATATGCTAGTCATACTCAGATATCGCCTTTTTGTTTCAGAGGGCATGGCTAGCAATTCCCGAGGCTAGCCAATATATTAAATTTAGTATAAAATAGAAAACAACATCGCAGACGGTTTTAACTAAGAACCGTCTGTGAATAGGCACAAATCACAGACGGTTCCATCGCGCACCGCTCGTGATGAGAAAAATCACATACGGTTTAAAATTGGAACCGTCTGTGATATATTATACTTCACAGACGGTTCTTCTTTGAAACCGTCTGAGATATGCCAATCATCATAGACGGTTTGTAGGGGAAACCGTCTGTGATATTTTACACTTCACAAACGGTTCTTACTTAAAACCGTCTGAGATATGCCACTCATCATAGACGGTTTGTAGCTAAAACCGTCTGAGATGATACAACATCACAGACGGTTTGTAAGTAGAACCGTCTGTAATGTTATTTTTTCCAGACGGTTGGAAAACCGTCTGCAATGATTCTTTATCATCATCGACATTTTACTTATGACGGCCCGTAAAAATACCGTGATGAGGTTTCTAAACCGTCTGTGATTAACTTTTCTGTAGTAAGGCTTAAATCGTATAAAAAGTCAAAAATACACGCGACAAAAAGGTCTAGTTTATAGTCAACGTAACTGCTGTATATATGTATGCTTAAATCGTATAAAAAAAGTTAAAAGCACACACACGCGACAAAAAGGTCTAGTTTATAGTCAACATAACTGCTATAGATGCCGCACAAAGGAAGCTTCCTCAGCGCCTGCACGGACGCGATCACAACGCTACGTGTCCCCCAGATCTCCTTGCGCGTCTTGCATTAACTGATGCGGAGCGGAGTGAACAGAACCGGCCAACCGTGGCGCGCGCGCTTTACTCGGCGTGGCAGTGACGTCATGTGCTTACTCACCTAGTCTATATATGTATGAACCGACTGCGCCCTTCCAAACAAACACACGGCCGTCCATCTAATCTAATTATTAAGCAGCCACAAATTTACGATGGCGAAGCTCCCGGTGGCTTTGGCGGCGCTCGGTGTAGCTACCGCCTCCACGGCAATCAACTTGGCCGCGTGCGAGCCGCCGGCGGGATTCAACAAGAACGCCTACCTTCTCGCGCTCTCGGGGTCCTTCATTGCAGGGGTGGCCGAGGTGTACGCCGCCGTCTGGGCGTCCGACGACGTCCGCGGCCGCCGTGGCAACAAGTTCATTTACGTGTCCATCGTGCCGCTCCTTGTCTCCGTCGGCCTCGCCATGGCTCCGCTGCTCTGGTAAGCCGAGCGTGCACGGTCCTTCGAATAATAATGGCCATGCGTGTAATAGCTGGCTACTACGTATGTCGTCCAGATCCAAGTCGAGTGTGCTGCATCTGTATGCATGTGTACGTCCATGTTGTGGTGTAGTGTTGTGTACTTTGTGTCATGTTGCTGGTTTGTATTTCGATAATTTGATCACTTTCCATGCGTGTGCTTGCTTAAATTGTTTTAAGTGATTATCTCCACGCGAATTAATATGCTAATTATTCGGATGTATGTTTATATGGATGCATGTATGTTTAATCGCGCGGGCCGTATGTTAACTCCTCCATGCCAGAACTCAAGTGCCTTTTAATTTTTTTTTTTGTCTGTATGCATAAAGAAGCTGTGATTTGTGGTTACCTAGGCCTATTGGAGGAGAGGCAGCAAAGAAGCAGCGACGAGCACACCAGCGGAGGCGAGCGGCAGGAGGGCTTTGAGGTGAATGAAGTTTTTTTAAGGATAGCAAGTCTGTGATTTATATTAGATAGAAAAAGACTAGCAAAGTACATGCGCACCAGGGAAGGATACATAAAGAGAGAGAGAGAAAAAAGGAAGAATGAAAGAAAGAATAATTCACGTAGCTGTAGCTTGAACAGGCGACCGACCCGAGCGAAGGAACATGTTCGCCAAGTTCGAAGCTCGTGGGCCGGGCTCGTGGGCCTCAGGTGGGCGGTGCGATGCTATATGCCGCGCGCGCGGCATATAGTTCCCCTCCGAATCAATCTCTCCTCCCTTCCCCGACTCGTCTTCTCCCATCTCCTCTCCTCTACCTCCTCCTCTCTCTATCTATCTTTCACCTAGGGTTTGGATTCACATCTCGCCGCCGTTATCGCCATGGACGACCGGTAAGTGCCTCTCCTACTCCGCCTCCCCGGAGCTTTCCCGCTCTTATAACCCTAGGGTTTCGTTGCCTCACCCCGATTCTCCCCTGTGATCCGCGCTTGCAGCTACATCGACGAGGACGGCGAGCCGCTCATGGACTTCGACGCCCGCGACCCCTCGCCCGAGCCGCAGCCCTACGACGACCTCGAGGACGACCTCGGCGACGGCGGCGGCGGCGCCGACTGGAACCGCGACCGCTCCCCACGCCCGTGTACGGCGACGACGGCGCCGGCTCCTCGTCCAAGCCCCGGAAGCGCCTACTCAAGAAGGCCGGGGGCAGGGGAGCCGGCGACGGCATGACCGGTGACGGGCTAGACGATTGGGGGGAGGAGGAGGCGGCGTTGGCGGATGTGGACCCGGAGGCCGAGGCGGCGAGGAAGAGGAAGGGCTCGTCGTCGCTGAGGGACCTTGCGAGGGGCGGGGGCAAGGAGAAGAAGAGGCGGATGGAGGACGGGAGGGAGAGGGACAGAGGGATGGGGATGGCGAGGGAGAAGAGGGGCTCGGGAGGGAAGGGCGGTGGCGGCCACGAGGAGCAGGATGAAGGGGAGAGGGAGATCCAAGAGCTCTGGGATACCATCGCCGGGGGTGACTCGGAGGTAACAACAATTGCTTGCTTCTGATGTTTCGATGTATTCGAGATGTTCCCCACCGGTAATATACTTTAATGGTCACTCTTTTTAGTTTGTATATTGCTGCTGATGGTTCATCCAGTTGCTGTGGATTGGTTTGCTATGGAACTCACATTATTCTTGAGGTGTTCTGTGTTAAGGCAGTATATTGTTTTGCTGCTACCACTTTTCAATTAGGATGTATTGTGGATACAGGATGGCAATATAGCGTACTTAAAGTGAAATTATGTAAGCTGTAGCTTGGTGTTTGCTGCATAGTTTCAATTTATTGAGATGTAAACTTGGTGCTTGGTTATTATTGATTGTTGACTCAATCATAGTTATGGTCCTTGAAATGCATTTGTTCTTGGTCCATCCAGTTGCTGTTGGCTTACTTTTGCAAGGAAAGCTTTGGCTTTATGAGATATCTGGGATAGCTTTTGATTTTTCCTGGCATTGTATATCAAATTGTTTCTTTGATCTGTTCTTGTTCTTCTGGATTTAAGCAGTGTTTTGATCTGTCGCTGTGATTTCTTATTTATGAGGATGATACTTACATACAATTAGACATTTAGAACACTGCTCTATTGACTACTATCTGGAGAATGTCTTAGATGATATGGCAGTGGCAGGCTTGTTTGCTGATACCTTACTCATCTCCTTGATAATTGAGTACACTTTTGCTCTGAATTCTTGCAATTTTTTTCCTTAGGGAAATTTGCTTACTCAGGATGGTAATATTTAGTGTGGAATATTCCATTTGACAAACTGAGTCAGATTTTTTGGTATTGGTTAGGTGTGCTGCATTGTTTTATTTAGCATGGCATTCCTCTTTGACCTATTTTCATAACCTTGAACAAATTAATGCACTCTGCTAACATTTTAGTCTCGTGGAACAGGATGATCAAGAAGGTGTTAGAACTGTAGATGATGATAACTTCATCGATGATAGTGGGGTTGACCCAGCTGACCGTTATGGAAGCGATAATGATGGCCATTCTCCTCGACATTATCCACAGGTATTCATCCTTAACTGCTTAGAAGCAGTTGGCCATTCTTTAGTTCCTTTTTTTTTTTGACAAATTATCATAAAGGCTGAGTCAAAGTTCTGGCTGTTGAATGTTAACTGTGGGTATCAATGACTTTTTACCCCTTTTGGTTAACCAACAACAAAAGGAAAAAAAAACTGAACTGAAAGCGAGTAGTTGTGTTGGAGAATACCGAACCGGCGACCCACTCTACAACATGCAGATCAAAGAATTGTAGACATGTCTAGAAAAGACAATATTACCCCTCATTTGTACTCATAGACTAGTTGTCTTCATGGGGGTATTTTGGTCATTTGTACAGGACAACAGCCTATAAATACCCCATGCCCCCTCATTTGTAACTTGAGCTCTTTTGAGCAATAAAAGAGCACATTCAAACTAGCGAGCCCTCAGGGACCGGCCTCTGAGGCAACCTCCGTCGGCCCACCGACAGGAGTGGGTGGTTCCCTCGAACCCCGAACCTGTATAAACCCTTGTGTCATTCTTACTCTCGTGGATGTCGGCCCATTAAACGGTCTATGTCCACCCTGTCACTCGTTTGGTTTTCACACCTTCAACAAGTTGAATGGGGACCGTTCATTTGTAAAGGCAGGAAAATTAAAGGAATATGCCATACAATATTTGTGTCATTACTAAAGTATCACTTGTGGGCTGTGGTTGCTTGTGGTCATGTTTCATATCGTTGATTGATTACAGTGAAATAGTGACTAATACCAATGTCCAAGTTGGTAGGATTACGAACTTCCTCAGTGAATTTAAATATGTCATGTGCTAGGGTTCACCTAAGGAATGCTTGTATTCTTTAGTAGAGGAATTATGCTGGTATGTTACAGGCCTATTATATAGCGCCATAACCCTGCAGGAGTAGATTGTAGTTTTAGGGGATAAGGTGCATTGTTGATGAAGCTCTGATGCCCTGCCATTGTGTACTATTTTTCCAATACAAAATGTTTTTTTTACACGGGAAGAATTACATAATATTTTGTTGATCCTCAATTATTTCTTTTCTTTGTTAGTACTATGTGAACTAATTTTCTTTATTATAGGCCGAGGAAGGTGAAGTGGATGACGAAATTGAGCGGCTCTTTAAGGGTGGTAAGAAGAAGAAGAAGAATGATCGACCGCGTGCAGATATTGGTCTTATAGTGGAACAATTCATTGCTGAGTTTGAAGTAGCGGCTGAAGAAGATGCAAGCCTAAATAGGCAATCAAAACCAGCCATTAATAAACTTGTGAAGCTTCCACTGCTCATAGATGTTCTCTCAAAGTAAGATTCTCGGATTTAGCTGCTGATACAACATAACTTTGCCTGTGGTGCCAATCCGTTTGCTATCTCCTGTAGCTAGTTATAACTTTTTTTTGGTATATCACTATTCTGCAGGAAGAACCTCCAGCAGGAATTCCTTGATCATGGAGTACTTAATGTTCTAAGAAACTGGCTTGAACCTTTACCTGATGGAAGCTTGCCAAATATGAACATTCGAACTGCTGTGCTAAAGTTACTAACTGATGTAGGCAAACTTCCTTTCATTTTTTTTTCCTTTTGTACTGCATAACTTAGTTTTTGCATAAGATCAAAGTTTTACTTACTGTAAGTATGAATTTGATTGTCATTCCTCAGGACCTACTTACTTATGAAAGGTTTGTGTCTATTTTTACACAGTTTCCCATTGATTTGGAGCAATATGACAGAAGGGAGCAGCTTAAGAAAAGCGGTCTGGGAAAGGTATATTTTTTATTTGTCACATTCTGGGATGTTCTCTTTCAGATTATGTGCTGCGTACTAACTACTAACTCTCTCCCATGATGCATATACAGGTCATTATGTTTTTGTCAAAATCTGACGAGGAGACTACCGCTAATAGAAAACTGGCCAAGGAACTCGTTGATAAATGGGTAAATTCTTGTTCTCTTTAACCATTTGTATTTTTATGATTGTTTGTTGCTGAAGGTTCTTGGTCTATAATGACTAATTATTAACAAATATGACAGAGTCGGCCAATATTCAACAAGAGCACAAGATTTGAGGATATGAGGAGATATGATGATGAAAGAGCTCCTTACAGGCGGCCTCAAATGAAGAAGTGAATGCTCTTCACATTTACTTATCTCCCATTAGAAGGCATAATGTCTGAATGGCAATCTTCTAATCTAGAGTTTTCTTTCTCTTTTTGTGTTCTTCTTGGTTATTCGTTCCTTTGATGAAGACCTTCGTCTAGTAGTCCTGGAATGGAATCCAGAGACGATGATCTTGATGCTGACTTCTCTCAGTAAGTCCAATCACGAATTGTATTTGTTTTACCTTTGGTGCACTGTGCAGGTTGTTTAGCCATTCCCATACTTGTTTGATTAATTTGTTTTGTGCTGTGAATACAGGCGTAAGTCTGGCCAAGGTGGTGCAAGGCAGCATGCTTCCAGGCCAGAAGCGTCACCTTTGGACTTTGTCATTCGTCCACAGTCCAAAGTTGATCCCGAACAGATAAGGGCTCGTGCTAAGCAGGTTGTCCAAGACCAGCGCCGGCTGAAGGTTCTGTCCCCACCTTCTAGACTAATCTTTTTTGTTAGCTGATTATAAGCTGGCAGGTTGTGTCATGCTATGTGAACTGTGGAAGTTAGACCATTAATCCTCCGTGTTGGGCATGCAGATGAACAAGAAATTGCAGCAGCTGAAAGCACCAAAGAAGAAAAACCTTCAGGCGTCAAAGCTCAGTGTGGAAGGCCGTGGAATGATCAAGTACCTGTAAACTATCCACCCCTTGCTCCGCAATTCCGCTGCATTTCATGATTGTCTGCAGTGGGTTGCTGAAGCAGTATCAAGCACCTACCACCATCAAGGGCAATTAGTTCGGCTTTCAATAATTACTTGGATATATAGGATCCTTGATCCAAGTTTTTTTCCCAGCCTGGTAGGGTGCAATGAGTGAGCTTCAGAGAGTTGGGCGCTATTTTAACACAGAGGCATATAATATCATTATGCATGATTATAAATTATAATGTGTTTCAAGCAGAGTGATGCCTTAACTGTGTAATGTTTGCCATGCTTCATAATTGAAACTTTTTTTTGAAATAGTCGGCAGGAACTCTGCCATGCATAGTTAGGAAGAATTCAGAACATCAGTAACACAACATTACAATAGACGGTGAGAAAAGGGAGGGAGGGAGGGGTTTAGACCGCTGACACCAGCTAAAACTAAATGGCCGACGCCGTGACGCTAGGAAGGCTACCCTGCTTGAGCACGTGCACATATGAGACCCTTGTATGCCATGGTTGGCCCCACGGCTTGCGAGGCGATCTTTGGCAACTGCATCGGGTCCAAGACGTTCATAATGGAAACTGATCGTGCTGTAAGTTGAGTTGGATTGGAGTTTAATACTTGTACTTGGAAGGACCTGAATACCTGGTGCCTTATTTTTGGATCAAAACATAGTGCGACAACAGATTAATTGTGCTTACTGCAGCCTAAGACCGTGACATTATGTGAAATGTTAATAAGATTCTTGCTGTCTGATTGGAATCTAGAGCAGCTAAGCAGCTTACATTGTAGCGGTTAGTTAAGCCAGATATATGTGCTTGAACAGCCTCCAGCTTGTATTTAGAAAAGCTTGTTAACGTGATGATCCTATGATAGTTGCGTGTCTTGTTGAGCCCGAGCTTCCCGCTTTTCTTGTATCTGTATACAGTATCTGCAAACTTCGAATATGCTCACAAAAATAGGAAACCTGGCAAATTATTTTTGAAGATTTAGATCAAAAGGTGGTATCCATCGCTTTCTAATCTTTCATTATGCGACTCGTTGGTGTTGTACCAGCTGTTCTGCTCGATATGATGCAGAATTCAGACATGATAAGTAGAAAACTCTAAAATATATTTGGAGAACATTTGGTGATGCTAAGCGCGTGCCGACAGATACAGTACGATGGTGGATGGGCAAGCTCTAGGATGCTGACTTTAGTGGTTTATCAAAGAGAAGAGGTAGAAGGGATACTCAGTGCTACTGCGCTTTCTTGTGTCTATGCTACGGTTGGTGTGGCACCCTGAACACCACAGAAAAAAGACTATAGAACTAATGGAATATTTGAGGTACCACGGCTGGAGCCGGTGCTCTATAGCCCCCTTAGTGCCACTCGCTGCGTCCTCCATTGGCTGACTTGTGTTGTTTGGTGGAAGAAGAGATGGCGACGTATAGCGAAAACAACGGTAGTTCACAAATCAAAGCGTAAATTGACCGAGACACGGTAGCTCTTTATTTGTAGCAGTTTACACAAGAGTTCATATAGGTGTCTTCGGTGTTTTGCCCACACTGCTATTCCATATTGAGCTACATGCTAAAAAAGGCATGTTCGGAAGTAGCAGCGGTACGAGTACTAATTTTTAAACATTTACATCCGTTCGAAAGGTTAGGTCTCATCTGCAACTCAGTAACTTTTTTTCCCGATTTCTGCGAGATTAAAGAGTTTCTTGTAAATTTTCTATTTTCCAAACAGAACCCCTCGTTAAGCTGGACATTCAATCACTGTTTCTTCACTATTTAACAACATCCATTTTTATCCTAAAAAACATCCATTATCAAAACAAGACCTCACTGTATCTACTAGATGCGTGGGCGCGGTGCACGCCGCGCCAGCCGCAACGAGGCCACACATCAATAGAATAATTTCCGACGGTCTTCCCGCAATTTTAGAAATTTTTGCATTTTTTACCAAAAAGTTTGTGAACCCCGATTTTTTGGGTGTGTTTTCGGGGGGAAAGGGTCTATACATAATTTTCCAAATTTTCGGGTGTCTTTTTATTTTTTTTTTTGTCTTCTTGGGAAGGGATCTATATGTAATTTTAAAAATTTTCGGGGCTTTTTCCCAAAAAAATGCAAAATCTGTTTTTTTGGGGCCTTTACATAATTTAAAAATTTTGAAGGCCTTTTCCAAATAAATGGACCTGCACGTATTTTTAAAATTTTGGGGGACTTTTTCCAAAAAAAGGTAAATTCTGGATTTGCTTAGGGGCTTTTCACAAAAAAAGACCTACGCATAATTTCTAGAATTTTTGGGGGCATTTTCAAAAAAACTAGCCCAACGCATAGCCGTGACACATGTCCTTGTCATGTGTTGTGTGGCAAAAATCGCACCTCGCCCTCACGTTCGCACGGAGAAGCCTTTCCACCATGCTATAACGCCTTAGTGGGTAAATAAGGTAGACAAAATACTTAAGCTGTTCAACAATGAACGCAAAAGGACGACGCAGCGCAACGATGAGTGACTACGTCAGTCGGCGATCGACATGGCCGTACAGCGAGGCCAAAATCCTATGGGATATAATATAAGGAGTATACGGCACAAAGAAAGGGAAGGGAGGGGGATCAATACACAAGCGGGGAATAATAGCACTTGCGGCAAGTAAATAGAAATAAAGGACAACAAAGGGAATATTTTTTATGAATTAATTTCTTTCAATTTTCTTTTAGTATAAATCTCTTATCAATTTTATTTCAAAATCTAACCTTTTGACCACACCATCGACCATGGTACGTAAGATAATATTACTACACCGTCGAGTATGTTTAATTAAAGGGTATTTCTTTTCACGTATGTAGCAAAATAACATTGTCACACCATTAATGGAGTGGCGGATGTGACCATGCTATGGTGCCTGATATGATAATATGATCTTGACACACGATCGATGTGTAGCCCAAAGAGTCAAAATTGTTAACAAAGTTGACAATAATTATTAAGAAAACATTTTTAAAAAAATTATTTAATAAAAAACAAGTTAGCACAGTGAAAAAGACTAGACACATTTCGGAAAAAAGAAACAATTCCATATTGCGCCCTGTGACTGTGAGAAATTACTAAAAATAGAAGTCTCCCTTCTTTCTCCCTCCTTTCGTCCACCATTTCCACCTCTCCTCCACATCCTGACCATCTCAATTCTCACGAGACAACACAGGCGAGCTAACGACCTCCCAAGCCGCAGAATCCCATCCCTCGCGCTCGCATTCCTCGTGCTGCCCGCCGGATTCCAACCGGCCTCGCACCCTCGCCGCTGGCGCCATGCCGCGGCGGGGAGAGACGGCGGTGGTCCCCATTGACGTGGCCGGCGGGGGCGGCGGAGGAGGTCAGGAGCGGCCCAAGAGCCCACGCCGCCGCAGCCATGGCCCCGGGCACCACGGCCATCACGGGCCGCACCACCAGCATCGGAGCCGCCCGCCTCCACCGCCGCCGCCGGAGTTCCGGCCGTTCCGACGGTGGTTTCCGTTCCTCGTGCCGCTCTTCATTATTGCCAACATTGTCGTCTTCGTCCTCACCATGTACATCAATGACTGCCCCGCGCACGCCGAGGCCGCCGGCGCCGCGATAGGCGGCTCCGCCGGCGAGGGCGCCGCCGCGCAGGGCTGCTGGCTCGCCCCGGAACTCGGGAGGTTCGCGTTCCAGTCTTACAAGGAGAATCCCCTCATCGGGCCCTCCTCCGCAACGTAAGCCGCCCTTATAATCTGCGGAAAGTTTGGATCTTTGGGTCCTTCTCTTGGTGTAGATGCCTGCATTATGTGAAATTGTTTAGATTTGATCTAATGCGCTTCCCTTTCGACCTAAAATTTGATCGTTTTAGGCGTCATTGTGCAGCAATTCGGCTGTTAGTGCGAAATTCTCTAATTTTTTAGGAGCTCCTTGATTTTGTAGGACACTGGCTTTTCTTATTAAATTTTTAAAAGAAAAATTATATGATTATCTTAGTTATAGTTCAAATGCTGTTTCTTTGGGCAAGAATGGTTCAAATTTCAAACTTTATTTTGGATCAAACTTGCTTGCTTATATGCATAAAAATGTTGGCTTTTGGTCTCACTTGTTTGAATTTGGTCAAAGTTGCGCTGTTGGTATGTCTATGGTTGTTGTTGACCTATACTTGTGTAGGCAATTTGAAGTTTTCATTATAAGTTGGTTGGTTCAACTTTTATTTTGGGTAAAATTTGTGGAAAGTTTTTTGAACACGAGACATTGGCTATTCATTATTTGTTTTAAAGATTGAACTTCGAACGAAATGATTGCAGGGACAGAACACAGTATCCCATATACATAAGACAAAGATGTCATATAATGAAGTTATTTAAATTGGTTCTCTGTGGGATCTGAAATAATCAGCTACTTGTTCTTATCATTATCTGAATATTCATTTTCAATGTGGATAACTGCTGTATTGTCTTGTTCTTATGGAAATAAACCTTTGTGTTGCATTTACTTTTGTCTTGTTATGTTTCAATAACCAGCTGTCCTTGTCGGAAACGAGGTACATATAAGAGACTCTGTGTAACCTCATTTTTTTATCTATAGCAATGCCTTAGATGTAGCAAGTGTCGAATGGTCTAGCAATGCCTTAGAGTGCATTGTAATGTAAAGATGTTACAGTTGTCTTGTTCTGCACTTATATAATATTGTCCAATTAATGTTCGACTGACATATGTACCAATTCCTCAGGCTGTTGAAAATGGGGGCACTAGAAACTAGTAAAGTTACCAAAGATCACGAAGGCTGGCGCCTCATCACTTGCATTTGGTTGCATGCTGGTGTTGTCCACATACTTGCTAATATGTTGAGTCTCCTATTGATTGGAATCAGGCTTGAGAAGGAATTTGGTTTCAGTAAGTGTTGAAATAATTTACATCAAACTTCTTCAGATTTTTCATGTCATTGCACACTGGAGTCTGGAGAGTTCCTTCCAGGCCTAATATCCATTTAAATTGACCATGGATTAATGATGGTTTGTCACAGTGAGGATTGGCACATTATATGTGCTGTCTGGTGTTGGTGGTAGCTTGCTGTCTGCTCTTTTTATGGTGTCGAATATCTCTGTTGGTGCTTCAGGTGCACTGTTTGGATTATTGGGCTCCATGCTGTCAGAGCTGATAACGAATTGGACAATATATGAGAACAAGGTTGCTTCTAAAATTTATGCAATCTTTTCACAAATTGTACCATTTTTGTTGTGTCTAATTTCATTCTTGTTTTTTTTTTTAAAAAAACAGTTTGCAGCTTTATTGACTCTAGTTATGATCATTGCTATCAACTTAGCTGTTGGCATCCTTCCGCATGTTGACAACTTTGCTCATATTGGAGGATTTGTATCGGGGTTCTTTCTTGGTTTTGTGCTTCTAATCCGCCCTCAGTTTGGATACATTAACCAAAAGAACTCTCCTCTTGGATTTCCCATGGGCACAGTTAAATGCAAGTACAAGACGTATCAAATCATACTTTGGGTGATTGCTGCAGCAATATTAATTTCTGGGTAAATATCTTCCCCATCAGCAGAAGTACAATAATGGTCTATTCAGCCTCTATGTTTCAACTTAATTTGTTAAACTTTATTGTTGGCAGGTTCACCATTGGCCTGGTGTTGCTACTGAAAGGGTTCAATGCCAGCGAACACTGTTCGTGGTGCCACTATCTGAGCTGCGTTCCTACTTCAAAGTGGAACTGCAATGCACCAAACAGCTATTGTCTGGTAAATTCTTTATATAGATACAGTTCTAATTAAATGTCATCATTACCTATAAAGTCTGATGTGGCAATCACTAGTTGGCATATAGCGCCTTTTTTTTTGGCGTGGCATTCTGGATAAATTGTGTTTTAACATAAAACCTAAATGAACATATCAGCACAGAATATGTATGAATCTCGTACTTCTGAGCACCTTTCACAACATAAAAATCTCTTAGATGAAAACCATGAGTACTTCAACAAGTGCAGGCTGCGATCACATATTATGGCATTCAAAAGGCTGCCTTTGTTGGTTTTCAACTGTTATACCATTAGCAGTTTTGCAGTTCCATTGTTTTCGTTTCTACTTAGGACTTGAGGTTATTTTACTCTAGAGTGGCCTAGTCTTTTTCTTTTTTGCAAAACAAATACGTACCACTGTTTTTGTTGCTACATTTTTGGGACCTTGCTCAATCTGTAAGCATAACTAGAGCTTTTGATTACCTGATTTTATTTATCTTTCAGTATGGTTGGTATGTCATTGTTCCTGTGCTTACATTAATGTCTGATTTTCGTTTTACATCCTCACTGGAAGTTTACTAACACTAAGCTTCTCCTGCAGTCTTCACAGCTCGGGAATCAATTAAATCTGACATGCCAAAGCACTGGAAAGACCAAAACATATTTTCTCAACAATCCAAATAACACAGAAGCGATTAAAAGCCTTTGTGTTGGCCTTTGCAGTTAATGGTAAAAGCATGCACTTTTCTGACAAGGAATTGATGTAGAAGGTCTGTATTTACAATTTACATTAGAGATTCTCTGGTAATGCCTTTTGGCTTCTATGGTTCCGTTCTGTTGTGTATATTGTGTATTTTAAATGTCAGTTGGCTATTATAAAAGATGGATAATTTGAGGCAGTAGTTTTTGAAATCTCAATGGAGCACTTGCATTCTTGTCTTATGAAGATGCAAAGATGTCAAGCTTAAACTATTGTATCAAGATAAGGAAGGCTTTGTGAATCTTCCTAGTTCTCTTCGAAAAATAGAACAGTAGATGAAGTATGTATACCATGTCTGAGATTATTGTCCAGAATATTAGCTACAGAGGGAGGTATGGATGGTAACCATGGCGAAAGAATTAGGACTAAGTATCTCCTGGTCAAACAAAGTTAAATCGATCACATACATGAAAGATGGTTATACCTAGTCCCTAGTCAATTGTGGATAATTTATGCAATCTATGTCCTATTTTGAACTATTTCTTCCATTGTTGATATGCTCCTATGTAAATCTATCCAGATTAGCATTCCTCATTATTGATTTTGTTCCACTGTTCTCGCATGTATCTCATCCAGTGTTACCCAATGATATGAGAACCAGTGGTAGCTAGTCGGTTACCGCAGCAGAGTTTTATACTTGTTTTGAGCTATTTTGGATGTATAAAGGAAGGTACACGTTATAGAAGTTGACTGAGAACAATCAATGGAATATCAAAGCAAGCTGAATGCTTATACCCATTCAATGGCATATCAAAGCAAGCTGAATGCTTATACCCAAACCCAATCAATGGAATATCAGGATCTGTTTTTCTTTTTGTATCCTTGCTGTTGCCTGTCTCTGCTTCTTGATGTCAGGCGATGTAATTCTGCCAATTGGATTTCTCTTCTTTAACTCCATCAAAGCATTGAACAAGGAAACCTATTTTATGAGACAACTGCCAAGATTGGACACGAAATAAAAAGTAGAATAAGCTGCCCAAACCACACATAAAACTAATAGCATCCAACCGGGAACAGGTTATAAAATTCCCTGAATGTTTGTGTATGGGATGGAAGCAGCACAATGCTGCAGTAGCAGGACTGCATGACGTAAAGAGTTGCAGATGCGTTGCAGATTGACTCCTAATGCTCCTAAGCGAAACGAGAGACCCTACAGGGCATGTCAAGACCCTACGGCGACGCTACTAACTAGTCTTCAGTGTGAGGTTACTGGTATAGAATCGGAAGTCACTTCTGTGTATTTCTTTGAGGAACTCTCAACAAGGATTACAACTCACTCCGCCGCCAAGTCGCTGCTCTCCCAGGAGCCAACGTCTCCAATATACTTCCGCCGCCTGAGTCCTATTCTCCCCTCTTTCCATTTATATGGAACTCACAGATAACTCTCCACGCACGCACACCACACCGATCTTAAGTGATTCACAGCCGATACTACTTGCTAATCCAGTCTGGGCCGATGACGCATGGGTTGGGCTTGTAGGCTCGATTCATCCTCCGGGCTGGGCCTTCTAGCGTCGAGCTTGAAGTCGCGGCTTCCCTCTTCTGCCTTGGCGCCACTTCCTCCGAAGATGCTTCATCCTCCTGATGCCATGGCAGACTGCTGACATCCGCCCTCCCTTGACAACCAGCTTGACCCCAAGCTGGAGCTCCCGAAAATTGGGCTTTGAGTGCTTGTTCATCCTCCCAGGTGGCCATAGACGCCGGCCAAGTGGACCAATGCGCAAGCAATTGTGGAATTACTTTTCCAGCACGACGGCACAAGCGACGATCCAAAATGTGTAAAGGAAATTGCAAGTGCTGATCCAAGTCAGGAATGTGGTCACTGATCTGGCGACATGCTCCTTTGGCCGGTTTGAGGAGTGATACATGGAACACCGGATGCACTGAGCTTGTCTTTGGTAGTTGAAGTTCATAAGCAACATCATTGATCTTGCGTATGATGGGGTAGGGTCCGAAGTAGCGAAATGCCAGTTTATAATTTGCTCGAGGTGCCACGGATGCTTGGGCATAAGGTTGAAATTTGACGTAGACCATGTCGCCAACAGCAGATGTGCGTTCAGAGCGATTCTTGTCCGCCTGTTGCTTCATTCGTTGCTGGGCACGTTGAAGATGAAGTTTCACCAGTGCAGTCATTTGGTCACGCTGAGCAAGCCATTCCTGCAAATCTGGGCTAGTGCAAACATCACTTGTATCAATACCGAAGTGATTAGGAGAATGACCATACAAGACCTCAAATGGAGACGCTTTCAGAGCCGAATGATATCTGGTATTATACCAAAACTCCGCTATATAAAGCCATTTGATCCATTGCTTGGGACAGGCGTGCACAAAGCACCAAAGATACCCTTCTAAACACTGATTAACTCGCTCAGTTTGTCCGTCAGATTGTGGGTGATAGGCGCTGCTCATGTGCAGTGAGGTGCCGGACAATTTAAATAATTCTTGCCACAAAAGACTAGTAAATATCTTGTCACGATCAGAAACTATAGCGCGAGGCATACCATGTAATCTGTATACTTGAACCATGTAGGCTTGAGCCACAGACAGGCCTGTGAATGGATGAGTTAAAGGAATGAAGTGAGCAAACTTGGAGAACTTATCCACTACCACAAGGATACAATTATAGGAGTTAACTCGAGGCAATGCTTCAATGAAATCTAATGTTATTGTTTGCCAGGAATGTTCAGGTATAGCAAGAGGTAGGAGAAGACCAGGGTACTTAGCTCGATCTGGCTTGGATCGTTGACAGACCGCACATGTCGTAACAAATGTATGAACCATTTTCTTCATAGCTGGCCATGCAAACAAAATTTTAAGACGTCGATACATGACTGGAAAACCTGAATGACCTCCGATGGCACTGTCATGAAGGGTTTGCATCAACTTGATCTGCATAGAGGAATTGTTTCTGATCCACACCCGGTCTTTGAACTTGAGAATACCTTCTTGGAGACGGAAATGAGGCACAACCTGTCCTATCGCAAGTGCAGTCAGAATTTTCTTTGTAGCAGGATCCTGTTGATATCCCTGCATCACTTGCTCGAGCCACACCGGTTTGTTGACTGATACAGCCGAAACAGCCAGGCAAGTTTGTTTGGCATCACAATGGAAGTCTGGGCGGCGAGACAGAGCATCTGCGACATGGTTATCCTGTCCCTTTTTGTATTGAATGGTGAATTGAAGTCCTAGGAGTTTAGTGAGTGCCTTTTGTTGGGGAGGAGAGGTGACTCGTTGATCCATTAGGTGAGTCAAACTTTGATGATCTGTTTTGATCACAAACGGTGCATGCTGTAAGTATGGCCGCCACTGATCGATAGCAAACTAGATGGCTAAGAATTCTTTTTCATAAGTAGATAGACCCTGTTTTTTTGAGCCGAGTGCTTTATTGATAAAAGCGACCGGATGATTGTTTTGTTGTAAAACAGCACCAATGCCTTTCTCACTTGCATCAGACTCAATCACAAACGGTTGAGAGAAGTCCGGTAGTGCAAGGACTGGAGCTGACACTAGGGCGTGTTTGAGAGCATCAAATGAGTGTTGAGTCTCCACCGTCCAGATGAACTGTTGTCCCTTCTTAAGTAAATTAGTCAAGGGTTTACTGATAAGACCAAAACCTTGCACAAAGCGTCTGTAATAACCGGCCATGCCCAAAAAACTCCTTACATCCTTCACACAAGTAGGAACTGGTCACCTTTGTAGGACCTGAAGCTTGGAAGGGTCTGTCGCTACGCCACCAGCACTAATGATGTGTCCAAGGAATTCTAGCTGTTCTTGTGCAAAACAACACTTAGACATCTTTAGATGTAACTGATGTTGGCTGAGGAGAGTAAACACTTGCCGCAAATGTTTGATATGAGTTTCCATAGTTGGGCTGTACACTAGGATGTCGTTAATGAAGACTACGACGCATTTACGCAACAACGGTGCCAATACAAAGTTCATAAAGCCCTGAAAAGTCGTTGGCGCTCCAGTTAGGCCAAAGGACATCACCTTGTACTCGAAATGCCCATTATGAGTCTGAAATGCTGTTTTGTACTCATCACCTTCCTTAATTCGAATCTGGTGATACCCTGATCGGTGATCCAATTTAGAAAACACAGTTGCACTGGCTAACTCGTCCAACAACTCATCCAAGATAGGCATGGGATATTTGTTCTTCAATGTGTGTGCATTCAGTCGCCGATAATCCACGCACAAGCGCCATTCTCCATCTTTTTTCTTCACCAAGAGAACTGGAGAGGCAAATGGGCTTGAGCTATATTGAATAACTCCGATAGTGAGCATTTCTTGCACTTGCTTCTCAATCTCATTCTTTTGTTGCGGAGTATAGCGGTAAGGTCGCAGTCTAAAGGGTTGAACTCCCGGCAATAGTGGAATTGCATGATCAAAGTCTCTTCGTGGAGGTAAGCCCTGAGGTTTGTGAAAAATGTGATCAAATTCTTTTACCAGTTGACTGATGCTCGGGTGATGTTCAGGCCCAGTATTACTCTCCATAACCACCGAGATCTCCAACATTTGTTCAACTGCTTCTTGTTTAAGCAATGCATGTAACTGAGTTCCATCGATGGTAGGACAATGACTGATCTTCGGAATAATACCTTGCAGTCGAATCTTCTGTGTTTTATAGCAAAAGGATAAAGTCTTGTGAGCCTAATGAATTTCCATGGGACTATGCTCCTCAAGCCAATCCATTCCAAGAATTATATCATAACCACTCAGAGGTAAGACTTTCAAATCAGAAACGAAAGTATGTCCTTGATAGAGCCAACTGCAGCGCGGAATAACAAACTTACACTCCAGAACACCTCCATCCGCCACTCTAACTCAAACTGGATTGACCATCTTCTGAACCCCAGGCATAAGAGGTAACAAATGACTTCCAATATAACTGCCTGAACTCCCTGAATCAACCAACATTAGAACCTCTTGACAATGCACGAAGCCGTTGAGATGTATGGTCTTGCCACCTTCAGAACCCGACACAGCTTCGCAGGAAATGGCAAGCACTTGATGATCTTCTGATTCCTGGGTCTTGATCACTGGAGAAAACTCTGGAACTTCAGACAGCACCTCGTCATCAACTTCTTTGGCCAGTGCCCACATCTCTTCAACCAAGTGCAGAGGTACTGTCGCAGCACATCGGTGAGTATGTCCCCATCGTTCTCCACATTTATAACATAAGCCCTTGGCTTTTCGATATGCCATTAAAGCCGACATGCGGTCATCTGAGGGCCGTGGCCGTGGTACTACCGGGGGCTTCTTGTCTTCTATTGTCACCGTTGGGGCTGATCTGGATACTGGAGGCGGTGGAATCGGCATGGGCATGGGTCGACCGAAAGATCTCCCAGTTATGCCAATGTCAATATGACGGCTCTCACGTCGAGGTTGAATCATCAATACGTCCTCCTGTAAAAGAGCGAGAGCACTAGCAGTATCGAGGTCTTTGGGACGTTGGATAACAACAACTGAACGGATTTCATCTTTTAGACCATCAATGAACCGAGCAGTAAGGAATTCATTATGTAACGTATTGTCATAAGCTAACAATTGATGCACCAATGCGTCAAATTGCTCAATATACTCAGACACACTACTAGTCTGATGAATATGGAAGAATTTGCGAACCAAAGACCCATACTGATCTCTGCCAAATCGGTTGGATAACGCAAGACCTAACTCTTCCCAACTCATACTGAAAACCTTACTATCCATAGATTGCAACCAAAAAATGGCAGGACCTTCAAAATTCAGGGTGGCCAATCGAACCCACACCTCCTCAGGAACAGAATAAAATTCAAAGAAATTCTCACAGCGTTTCTTCCACAGTTTTGGATTTGAACCATCAAAAGCAGGTAGACTAATTTGAGGTAAATTGGCACCTAAACTTTGGGCCATAGAAGTAAAGGTAGATCCCGACAACGGACTCGACTGAAATTGACGTTGATTACCAGGAGTATGAAACTGATTATCAGGAGGATGAAACGGGATACCTGTGACCGGAGGAGGCACCAGGGTGTCACCGGCCCTAGCGCCCGCACTCCGGTGGAAATGACTCTCGCGGTGGCCTGTTGGCCCAGACGTCGTCGCATTCAGTGGTCCTTCCAGATGGGCGGAAGAGGACGTCCCATGTTCCCCCTTGGAATTGACTGGATCGAAGGGGAATTGCGCCAAAACTCGGCCAACTTGTTGCTTCAGATCGACCACAGATGTGTGCAATTCGGTCACCTGATTCTCCACCTTTGGTTTCCATGCCTCAAGCTGCTCGTGATCTTCCGTCAATTTCCGCAACGAATCGTCGACGCGCCTGATGTATTGCTGCACATCGGCGACCATCGATCGGGTTTCGTCCTCCTTCTTGCTATTCTCCTCCAACTTGGCCAAGATCGTCGTGAGCGGATCGTCAGGCCGAGGCGGCGCCATGGCTCCAGACTTGGCTTGCAAGCGGGTGAAATGGTTATGTTCCGCCGCCAGGATGCAGCAAGAACCGGCTCTGATACCAGATGTGAGGTTACTGGTATAGAATCGGAAGTCACTTATGTGTATTTCTTTGAGGAACTCTCAACAAGGATTACAACTTGACGAATACTCATACAGGGGATACCCCACAGCCGGATGGGATTATCACTGAATATTTGCCAGAACGCCAAATGGACCATCTTAGGCCCAACTCTGGCCGAAGGCCTCGTTGGGTAATGAAAGACCCTCAACCCCGATCAAGCCCACCAGGGGGCTCTGAATCGGCCTGCCTGGGCGCCTGCAAGCTCTCCGACTGCCTCGGGTCAGCGCCATGAGCCTCCGACGGCCTCGTGTCGGGTGCCCGACGGCCTCCGACCCGGCAACCTCCTTCACAGGGTCAGAAGTCATCGTCGGTCGACCTCCAGCTGGACACCTGCCCCTCGGACACGACGGTCATCTTT
>JAYEVE010000938.1:0-135169 GCA_036346375.1 Guadua angustifolia
AAGATTCAATATAAAAGCAAGCATGAGCTCCCTTATTTGCAACACATGCAAATACTTAGCTCATGCAAAAAAACAAACAAAGAGAGTGAGCTAGAGTGAACCGAATTGAGTTCATCAATATATGATGAAGCTCAAGCTATAAGACTCGACCCCTCTTAATAGTACGGCACCTAACTAGCAATCCGGTCTCCCATCCAAACACCGAGACCGGTCAAAGACTAGGAAAACATCCTTAGCTCTAGCTAGTTATACCTTTGCTTCTGGCAATCCATTTGGAGCTTTTATGATTTTCAATCATTCTCTCTCCATGATCAAATAAATTCTTCTTCTTGTTCATCAACACATGATGAACCTTCTCTAGCCCTTCTCTTCACTTCAGGATCTTCTCTTGAAGCTCATCAACACATGATGACTTTTCGTTCCCGATTCTTTCTCTTCTCGGACTCAACCTACTTCACAACTCATGGAAAATGTTAGTCCAACAAACATGGTTGCCTCAATCATCACTTGCACTCCATTAACACATAATGGATGCCTCTACGATCGATTGAGCACAACCAAAATCAATTTGAATGATTAAAAGATGTCTTGAGTACTTTGATGCAACTAATGCTTCATTATACTCAAGAACTTTCTGCTTGTCCTTAATCAACAAAGAGACACTATCAACACATGATGAAATGTTCTTTAGTTGATTGAAAGACAATCGAACTCAATTTAAACTTAATTTAAATTGATATGAGTATATATAACTACACAAGTTTCATATACTCAATATGATGGAATGTAATGATCCAAATATTATGTGGAGTGGTGAAAAGAGATCAATACATTTTAAACCATTGACATATGATAAACTTCATTAAATATATGTATATAAATAATTGAATTTGAATCGGTATGCACATATTCAATTTTAGATAGCATTTGAGTTTATCCTATATTAACTTGAGTATACTACAACTACACAAGTTATATATACTCAAAAGGTTGTTTCAAAGTAATGATCTTTGATATAGAAAGATGAAGTAGATCAATACTATTGAAACATCAAGGTAAAGTATGATCTTCCCTAAATGTGTGCATTCATGTATATATGGAACCGAAACATCATGCACATCTTGAGGTCTAAATAATGGTAGAGTTCATCCTTTAACTTGAATCCAAAATATGCATTAAGATATTATAAAATGAATACGAAAGCATACCTTGAGTTTTTCATTTTTCAATGAGACTTTGATATTTCCATCTTTTTCATCCAAAAAAGAGACTAATAAGAGTTAATTTCAATAAAAGAGTTAGTTTTATAAAAAGATTTGTCATTAATAAACAATTGAGACAAATCAATATTACAGATTATCAAAAGAGTTAGTCTCAATATTAGATTTGTCATTAACACCAAAAAACCAACTTAATGGAGCTTGAACTTTCAATTTCTGCTCTTTCTCGATTCTCGAGATGCGTGGTTCAACCGCTTCGGCCAGACTCAAGCGCTTCGAGCGCCGATTCCATCTTCCCTAGTGATGCGCTGCTTCGCTTCAGGCTTCCTCAACAATGCGACTCATTCCATTCTCGACGATACGCATTTTGCTCAAGGGCTTAAGCGGCCGAGCACTCCTCTCGAAGCCTTCGTCAGCTTATCGACTATCTACTTACCTCGGCGCCTTTAGTGCACACCGGCGCCGACTGGGTTCGCAGACACCATTGGCAGTTTAAGGCGCATGAAGTTCTCGCGAATCAACCACTCCATCAAGAAGGGTCACGCCTAATTAAAGACGTCTCGCCGCCTGCGAATCGCTTATGCATGCGGCTTGCCACTTATGCAGATAACATCGACATCGCTCGCCTCCTTAGACTCCTATTGTTGCGCTTACAAGAAAGGATTTCGAGTACTATACCAAGTGAAAACCTATGAGAGTAAGGGAGTTCATGACTAATTTTGATGGTCCACTTGCGCCGGCAAGATTGTTTTCTACTTTTCTTCTTACATCTTACTCAGTAGCCTTGCCACACTGCTTGGTTTGTCGCCATAGCGCCATGTCTCTACTTTTTTTTGACGTTAGGGATACTAAAAGGAGGGAGGATTCGACCGATCGGAGATGTGGCCGGGCGCTCACCAAATTACATTGATTAAATGGCACCGAACGGGAGCCAAGGAGGAGAGGAAGCACAGAGGTGAGGGGAGATGAGGGCTGCGCGGAGTGCGGGAGGGAGGGGGAGTTCGCTCACTCACGTCGACCCCGTAAGTCCGGTTTTTTCTGCTTCTTCGAGATAGGTTTTTCTTACGAATACATACAATACCATACGTCCGAACGTATTGCAACATTTTTTTCTATGTGTGTAATATTTTTTGTCAACGTGTGCAATATTTTTCTTCAACAACAGTAAAATGCGGCACAATAAACGGATGTTGCAAGCGTTAAAAAAATATTGCACGCATCAGAAAAAATGTTTCAAACGTTGAAAAAAAATGTTGCAAGAGACGTCCGATTGAATGAATAAAGATCGACGCCCTAGCTTAGTCTTCCTTTTCTTTACAGGAGTTGGTTGTTTTAAGGTATTTACACACGGCAGCAGTCAATAATGTGTAAAATGACGGACGTGACCACAATAGTTCGGTTTTTTTGGGGGGTTGGTTTTCTTACGTGTAAATGGCAGTGGTATATAATATATCAAACAGCACAAAAATAACTTATTTCATAAATAATATGTATAGTTGATTGTAATGATCTCTTATTCAATGAACAAACTATCTCTCATTCATGTAATAGTTTTTCATTCAATTAACAAATTGTCTATACAATTATATCAAAAGAATCTAGAGATATTTCGTGTGGGTTTGGTTGCAAGATCGAAATACTTCCATATGCTCACTACTACTAAAGGGCATTTAGTCCCGGTCCAAAATCGCTTTTTAGTACCGCTTTTGAACCTAAGATAGTTATCCGGGATCGATGCTCAAGGGCATCAGCCCTGATCACTCACCCCAGACGATGGAGTATCGCAGACGGTTCGATTCACACATGGCAACAAGATTGGGAACCCCTCGAGATTCATCAAGACGGTTGGTGTCTCCAACCTCAGATCGATGAGTTTCATCATCATTCTAGTTAGTTTCTCCAACCTGTACTAATGTTTTATATATATATAGGTCTATTTCTCAGAGCTATTATATATATGTGTGTGTTAAATCACAACTAATTAAAAGCACGATAATCAATCATGCACTTTGCTCGATAATTAAATCAATGAACATTCATTAATAAATTTAATTACATCTAATGTATTAAAATATGTACACATATTTGTTCTTCTAATGTATTACAATATATATGTACACAACTTTATATATGTACACAACTTTAATTACAACTTTAGTATTTCTTTTCCTTCTATTCATCGGGATCTTTTACACGCATCGCTTTGCTAGTTGTAGATGTCTACCACGCATACCACCTGGTCCTTATCAAGGGCCCCACTGTTAAAGTTTGGTTCTGTGAAACTCGCTTTTGATTTACAACCTCATCGTAAATAAAGCCGACGAAGTTGTTCTTGGATTGCTCTCACTCGTGCTTGCGAGAGTTCGAACCTTGTTCCGCCAAATATTGAGGCACCTATCGTTAAGTCATTAACTAATCAATACTTGAATTTGTACAAGATATAAGGAGTACCTATACACAATTAAAGCTAGTAATTATATTTACTCACCCCTTGTTGCCTTTTAGCATGCGATCAGGCTCCGGTTTGGTGTGTATAAATCAGATACATAATAGCCGCATAAATTGTTACCCTATATATGAGTCAAGATCTCATGTGGAAAAAGTTGAAAGCGTGAAATGGATGCAAAGAAATTAAGTTAACTAACTAAAAGCTAGCATTATGATATACGCATATGAGAGGCAATTGCAATGTCAAATTTCTCCTTGAATACGCCCACGCTTTTAGCACGAACCGTGTGAATGCACTACACATGTGATTACTTAATTGTATGTACATGATTAGAATTTGTTTCAAATTGAAGGAAATAGAGCTAGTACGATAATGAAAGGAACAAGAATTAATACCTGGTCGAGCATGTCGATAAAGTTTTGATACTTTTCAACCTGGTCTCCTTTATGAAGTCCATAATTGTGATCGAGCTACGATCTAGCTCGATCATAAGAAGAATCCAAGGAAAACTATACATAGATGTGTCAATGTAGATAACTAATTAGTTCTAACATCGTGTTATGAAAAGGAGTAGAATGAGGTGGTACGAAAACACGACTCAAATGAGTAGGCTAGATATATCTTTGACTTATATCTTTGACCCATTAGCGCATTGAATATGTTATTCTCTCTGCTTCGCTTGGGTGGTCTCTAACGTTGTCTTGTTGATAACTACTAGGTCCATGAAGCCTATATCGAAAATACGATCCTTTCAAGCATCTTTGTATCTCCATGCTACATAAGAAATTAGTTAGGCTTGCAAGTTAGTATAGTATAAGGAAGTGCACGATAGTTTTTGCAAATAATTAAGACATTTACAGAGTCCAAAGAACCCATCAAGCTCACTGAGAGGCGCCTCGTTCGTATAGATCATATATGTAGTCCCAATGACAACAAATTCACCTTCACCGCAAAAAAATCTTGTTCCTTAAACTTGACAAATAACATCTCAGAGATCATGCTTGGTCGCGCCCAAGTACCATTCATGAAATTGCCGCATCTTTGTCGTTAGTCAAGGCGCCTCACCTCGACCAATGATCTCGCCCATTTTAAATGACCATCTTACTTGGGCAACCTCAATCTTTTTCCGTGCCTAATATTTGATTTAGTGTAAGGCTTTCATCGAAGAATTGTTGCATCTCTTTACTCTTCCCTCACCGACATCTTCTTGGGGCATTCCTTACTCAATGTGCGTCGTAGTTTGATTGGCGAGGCATTTTTTTTATCCTTCAAATTTTAATAGTCATTAAACCTTTATAAAATTCTTCTCGTGTCGTTGAACCTTCTTCACGGTGACTTGGGTCTAAGAAATTTAGTTACCTCTCCTTTTACCACCTTCTTGGTCTCCTCATCGCTCATATCATACGGCCGCTTTGGAAGTTCAAACCACTTCTTGGATTGGGTGGAGGACCCCGCCTTCTTGGGAGCCACTGCCGAGCCGGGCTTCATTCGCTTGGTCGGCGCCTTCTTGGGAGGAGACGGGTTCTTGTGGCGCTTATGTGCGGGAGGTGGTGTAGGAGTCGGCGCCTTCTTGGGAGGAGACGGGCTTCTTCGGGGCTTATATGTGCGAGGAGATGGTGTAGGAGACGGGCTTGTCGGGCTTATATGCGCAGGAGGTGGTGTAGGAGTCGATGTGTTCTTGGGAGGAGACGGGTTTCTTCTCAAGCTTTTCGCGGAGAGGACAAGTCCATGTTATCTCGAAAAATTATGTACCGCTTACGCCCACAGATGAAATTGTGTACGCCTCCTAGCTTCGTAGTCCCGCCACCTCCAGAATTTCGAGGTCAAGGTCCTCGCACTCGGGCGAGACCTCCTCCACCGAGACCTTGGAGTATCCTAACCGATCATATTGGCCATGGATAAGTCGCCCGGCTCTAATGGGTGAGCCATACCATCTCGCCTTGAAGGTAAGGTTCAGCTTGGATATGCAGCTCACAAGGTGTCCATTGTGTGATGTCGCTCACTTGGATACTTGTCCAAGTCCGCTCGCAAATTTCACCGGAAGCGCACCGCTTGCCGCCCTTGAGGGGCTGATGATGTCTGGATTACTTGGAGGTTCTGGCCTGCCTCACTGTTGGCTCAAGGCTAGCTGCACTCTCTTGGATCTCTTCTTGCATTCTCTCATTTGTTTGATTCAAAGCGTTCTTCAAGCGCACTAAGTTGCTAGGTTCGCTCGAGCCTTGCTCCTCGCCCGACTCCTATAGGTCTCGGCCCCCAATGAAACCAACCTTCCACGGGACAACGCCGACGCTCGTACGCCGTCGAGTGCTGCTCGATTTTGCAAGGCCCTTGTTAGCTCGTCGTTCTCCCTGTTTGGCACAAAGCTACTCGGAAGTCTCCTCGATGGACTGCATAAGCCTTCGCCACATCTCTTAGCACCTCCCCAAACACAAAGATTGTCGTTATCATCAAAGGCGCCGCCGTGAGCATAGAACCAATGTTTTGCTCTGTCGGGCCAATCCGTTGTTGCGGTGCGATACCCTTCGCTAGCGTGTCCTGCTCCCTCTTCTCCCATTTTGGTATTGCATGGCGGTAACCACCGAGGCCGAAGTCGGTGGTGATAATTCTTCTTCTCGCATTCAAATTTTATTCTTCTCACTCAAACTTTGACCTTCGTCCAAGTCTTGTATCTCACAAACGCATCCCGTTGATCTTGCAACTTTGGGTGCTTGTTGAAGTCGAGGCGCTCGATTCTTCTTGATATACTCGTGTTCACTTCTTTTTATAAGTCGGAATGCATCGGGTCCATCTACATTATGTTACATCAAGATAATCTGTTACCTCATTTTCCAATAATGAATTGTTGAACCAAAACCTAAATATTAGCTAGATCCACACCTTCAATCCGAGCTAAATAATAATCCAAGCAAAATATAAACCCACACAACAAGTTTTGCAACCTACAAAAAGAATTGGTCGATCGTAGTCTGGATTCAAAATTACGAACAAAATTCACGATACTTTGTTTGCAAATTCTGTTGAAATTGTAACACCCTAAAAATTTCTAAATTATTATTCAATCATTTATTTTTATTTTTTTCTAAATCTCTAGCACTTAATTAATGATGTTTTCAAAAATAATTTGTTGATGGAAATTAAAACCAAAATTATACTAGAAGTAATTTTCTAAGTTTAAAATATTCCAAAGTATTTAAAAACTTTTCTCAAATATTGAACTCATTTTATATTTTCTATAAAGCTATTCATATTTACGATATTATTTTAATTAGCAAATGAATTTAAATTTCTTCTTTCCACATAACCATTGCCATTTGAAGATCCCAAACTCCATGATTTTCATGCACCATTCTCCCCTACGCGTGCAACCAAACCTCATCCTTCATCGATCGATGGAACTAAAACCTAAATTTAAGCTAGATCCACACATTAAAGGCGAGCTACATTATAATCCAAGCAAATTCTAAGCTTACACAACAAGTTTTTGTATCCTATTTGAAAAGATCAAGCTAGATCTCTACATTCATATTAATCTTTCATCAATCATGGGAAAAGATCAAATTTTTTCATAATTCAAGCAAAAAGAGGCTCCATTTAACACCAAATGATGTGAGGAATGATGTTACTAACCTTAGTTACCTTGGTTGCAGTAAATGACCAAAATTTTGAAATTTGGGTAGCACCTCCTCTACATTCATAATCTTTGATCAATCATGGGAAAAGATCAAATTTTCTTCATAATTCAAGCAAAAAAGAGGCTCCATTTAACACCAAATGAAGTGAGGAATGATATTACTAACCTTAGCTACCTTGGTTGTGAGTAAAATGACCAAAATTTTGAAATTTTGAGCAGCACCTCCCTCCCTTCAAGCTCTTGGTCGAGCTTCAAGTTCTTTTCGCGACCTTTGGAATGATCTGGAGTCCGACAGAGCGGAGGAGGAAGAAGTTTAAATTGGGACTCGAAGACGTTGAAGACACGAACCGTCATCGATGAGATAACATCGATGCGGTTGGTCACGCGAACCGCACTATTTAGTGAGTGCTAAATAGTACTGGTTCGTGACACGAACCGGTACTGATGTGATCTCATCAGTACCGGTTCGTGTCTTCAACCGGTACTGATCGCCCCTCGAAGGCCTGTAGCCGTTGAACCGGGACTGATCTAAATATCAGTCCCGGTTCGTACCCAATCGGTACTGATGGGCCGGTAGAAAAGATCGGTTCTGTAGTAGTGGCTGCGCGGTCGTTTTGGCTCGTTCCTGGGCGACGTGTACGTCCCTTGGATACGCGTTCGCTTCCTCTCTTTTTTTTCATGCGCAAGGATCTACCGGCTGCTCCACTGCTGACCTCTCTAGTCTACATGGAATTAAACATTGTTCAACGTTAGTGCTAACAGTGTGTGGCTGAATATAATAGAATAGAAGAGACAAAGTACTTTGTGAACATTCTCTCCTACCTCCCTCTCTTCAGTGGCGGAGGACGAAATAAACTTAAGGTATGGCGAGTTTGAAAACGTAAGATTCAACCTCTAATGCAACATTTGAGTTCCTAGCTGCTGCAATCGGACAAAAAAAACGCCAAAGCACCATCATATCACCAAAACTTACCGAACAGAAATAGAAAATGATTTTATACCGACTTTGTCACTGTAAATAAACTCCAGATTATGCTGTGTAATTGCTGCTTGGGCGTTGGCCTTGCCCTTTCCTTTCAATCTATTTTTACTTAATTACTTCACTCTTGTTTTTAACCTGTCCAACCATTTACTAATCAATTGAGTGGGAAAACAACTAAATAAAATAATAAACAAGCAATTGGGTAAATTGTAAACAATCTGCGCCATATGAATGTGGTATGTGCTAATACTAATCGAATAACTTAATGGCCAAATGCGACGGTGGGCCGTCAGCCATGCTTGGGCCACTTTACGTAGGGTGCATGAGAGACACGATGTTGCTCGCTGCCACCGGATCAGCGGATCGCCAATGACGACTCGGACGTCAGCGCTTTGGTTGACCGATTCGACGACGATTATTCTCTCGCCGTCTCGCGTCTCATTGGCCGCGGCAGAAGTGAATAGCGATGCGATGCGTCTCAGACAATACAAGCACCTGGGCTAGATCTTTGAGATACGGTCTCGACTCTCAACAACGGATGCGATGGGATGGCGGCCAGCCGACGGGGACAAAAACGATTCATCGCTGGGGGTTTTCACCGCGGAATCGAGGTATGGCGAGCGCCACACCTCGCCATACCGGGTGCTCCGCCCCTGCCTCTCTCTGAACCTACCAATATTAGAAAAGTTGAAAGTTCTCAGAAAGTATAATTATGTTCGGTGCTCATTGCCTTTGCTATAGATCCAACCAAATTTTGCTAGCTCTTAGCATGTTTGATGCTAATTAAGTGAGGTTTTACTTGGGAAAACCGGATAAATGCCACTACGGATGATAAAAAACTGCCATATGTACCACAAGTAATGTTATTAATTACAATAACAGGCATCTAGACCCAAATAGGGAAGAGTAGCACAATTTTGGTGATCAGCTTTCCCATCTAGTAAAGAAATGCGGGGGATTTGAAAATATGCCACCCTTGATATTGCCACTCGCTAAAATGCCACTCGGACCCACTGTCATAGACACAGAAGGTTTGTCATTGAGAGGAGAGTGGTATTTTACCGAGTGGCAATATCAGGGGTGGCATCATAACATAACCTATATGCGCAAGATTTCAAGCCAAACCGGGAAGCCACGTGTTGCTGGCGCTTTTGCGAAAAAGTCCTTCCATTTCTCAAATTACGGATAGGTCCTCTGCGATTTTTGTGAGACAAGAATATTTTTTCGCTGCGTCGGGTCCCTCGCCCAGTATTTTTACTGGAAAAACCTCCGTTAGTTTCAAATCACGAACAAGCCCTTTTCTAATTTTTCAGATAGCGAACAGGTCCAAAAAATAACATCCGTCCCCGCTTACGTTCAGTCCTTTCTCCGCTTTTTCGAAAAAATGTTTTCGCCACCGAAAAACCGGAAAATTTTTTTCGCCACCCAAAAACGAAATTTTTTTTTTCACCAAAAAATGCAGATTCATCAAGTTTTATAGCAACTAATGTATTTGCCAACGGATCGTGTAATGAAGTTTTTTAAAAAATGTAGATTCGTCATCAACTTATGTATTTGCCAACGGATCGTAACATGAGTTTTTAAAAAAATGTAGATTCGTCGCATATTTATAGCGACCGTGGATTACGCTGGGTCCTAACGACCGCTTTTTTTTAACGAACGCAACCAAAAAAACGGAAAAAATATTTTCGACACCCAAAAACGGAAACAATGTTTTCGTCGCAGATTCGCGGTGGATCCTAACGACCCGTTTTTTTTACAAACGCAATAAAAAAACCCAAAAAAATATTTTCAAGACTCAAAAAAATGAAAACAATGTTTTCGCCACCAAAAAACACGGACTCATCGAAGGTTTATATCAACTTATGGATTTGCTAACGGTCATAATCACAAGATGCTATCGAAATTCAACCGGCGCAGCGTAGCGCGCTTTCCCACCTAGTATTATCAATTTTTCCAAAGAAACGCACCATACTCTGTAATCTTGCACACGGTAGCATGGCAAAACACATACCATAGTACATGCTGCGTACAGTACAAATTTATGGTACCTCACGCCAGAATTGAACTGTCAGGAGTCATGATAGAAGGCAATAGAGAAATTTGGCAGCCATCTAAAATTATTTCTTCTCCACACTACACGAGTCCAATATCTCTCCTCCACACTACACAAGTACATACTCTGCTTGTGGAAGCATAGGCTCCTAGGACACTGTTTTGAACCTAGAGTTCGTTATGGAAACTCCACAAGGTCAAAACGTCCAATTGCGGTCCATTTTCATACTACAAATCCAAGGCATGTTCCGTGTCGGTATTTCATTGCACTTATCATGCAAAAATCTCCAATATTCAATAGCTATATGTATGTTATGTTCCACATTCAGGATGAAAGAACCTTATAATTACAAGCAAAGTTTCATATAGAGTTCTATTTTTGTCACATAAGTACTCTAAATTCATATAGACTTTTGTCCGTAAATAAATAAGTAAATGCAGTAGCGAACCCTTTTCTGCTTTGAAACTTCTCCATTGCCAGTCACCAACATTGTGCACTAAGGCAGCTTTGCAAGCCTATCAGAACGAAGCGTGCAGGGCAGCCGGCAGCAGAAATCAATTGTGATGCCTACGCAGAATATAAAATATCAATATGACCAAGCCCTGGGAGTAAAAAAGGGCACTACCAGGATAATGAAAGCCCATATGCTCGAAAAAGGCCAGAAGCTGCAGACCTAATGGAAATTATAAATTAGCTGCCGCATATATAGCAGGAATCCATTGACTCAAGTCACTCAACTATAATTACTTAAATCTTTAAAATAACTGCTACAAGTGATCAATCAAAATGTTAACCGTGAGACTACTACATATTGTTAAATAGATGAAATCTGACCCGAACTTATTTTTTGATAGCAAGAGTACCATGCAATAATTAAAGACTTGAGGAAAATATTTTCCATGAAAACTCTAATGCTCCACAAATTAACAGGTTATGACTATTGGTCTAATGCATCTGCAAGGTATACTTGACACTGTTCGTTCATTTCTCCAAGGAAAATTTGTTATGCAGAGATTACCACAACTTCAAGCTTGTTGGGTCTTCTCCTAACAGTAAATGAATGAATGATGGATCTGACCACTTCATTGTCAACAAAAGTTGCAATCTGAAATCAGACATTCAGACCAGCTAATTAGAAAAATGCAAGTTACAGCATATGGACTGAAAACCATCTAGCATATACTCCGTCAAGCACTCAAGCAGAGTTTTGTTCAAGGCAAGTTATTCATTTTTTACATACAGTGAAACAGCCTTCTGTTCAAAGCAAGTTATACATTTTTACATACAGTGAAATGATACCAAGCAACTGTACGCAATGTGCAAAACACACTACAGGTGCATAACATCTTCATTTCATCAGCGGATGTTTTTTTCCCTCATATGTCAACCAGCAAGGAGAGACATCGTACCTCCGGCTTTCAACCAGTTCTTTAAGCCACAATATCTTTAGGAAAAGCAAAGCTGCAGGCACGGCAACTTCATCCTTTGGAAAAGAGAGAAAGAGAGGCCAGAAGCAAAGGACCCAGCCAAACAAACAATGCATACACTGGGACAAGAAGCAAGGAATCATCGTTTATTGCATCATGCATTACCATATAAATGTTACATTATATTGTTAAAAAAAATTTCTCTACTAATTTCTAACGGTATCTGATATTTCCAAAAAATTTTACTCTACTAATTTCTAACGTAGCACGGTGCCTGATGATATGTTGCTAGCCTACCATGTTTTAAAATATACTCTATTATACAATGTATAAAATGAATGGTGATCATACTCACAAATCCGACTCTCAATAAGTCATTCGACTATAAATAAGTAATTTGACTACCCATTTTTTCATTACGGAATTACTACTATATATTATTCATTTGTCATAATCTTAAAAAATGCACATATACATGATATATCATACTTCTTTAATTTCTACGTCGCAATTTTTGAAACATTGCCCGCGCAACATGTGGTCAAGCGACCGTTAGTTAGAACGCCTCCCGTCGCCCCGATGTAGATAGCGATCGCCCGCTCTAGGCGACAGGAGGTATTTTTGCAATTTTTCCCCGATTAGTTTTGAAAAAATGATTTAAAATAAATATTAAATAAAAAAATTCTCAATTTTACTGCAGACTGACAGGTCGATGGAAATGGTGATATGTGTGGGCTTGCTGGGCCGAGCGGCTGCATGCTGAACGTGGGCATGGGTTGCACTGCTGATGTTGAGTTGGATGGGAGGCCGGGTGAAATGGGCCGGCAAGGGCTACTATGCTGGTTGTGGATGCAGGAAGTGAAGGCAGGGCAGGCGGCCCTGTTATGGTTTCAGTCTTGTGTTTAGGTTTTCTACTTCGAGCAAGGTTAGGAATGCATTTTTGGCAAGAAAACAATTCCAATGAACTCCAGAAAGTTTTATAAATCAGGAGAAAACCAAAGAAGTAGCAAAATTGATTTCGGAAATTTTAAGGAGTGGTTTCTGAATGTTTTTGTTTTAAAAAGTTGCAGAATTTTAGACTGTTACACTGTGTTCACTCTAATCGTGCAAAGCATTATTTTCTGTATTGCCTTCTGCTCTAAAAGTTAAACCGGGAAATTGGAAAAGGGTGTCATATCTTATGGTTTTGTTTTATACTGTAAGCTGTGTCTGGGTGGTTTGGGTCACACCATTTTCCAGTGAGCTCGCACATTCTGAAGAGTTGTCAATTGCCAGATGTGTGGCCCATACGTTTCCACAAATCGTCAACACCAAGCCTTTTCTGTCTAGTTTACTGGTTACTTGCTCTTTAGTTTTTTTGGAAAATGTGGCCTGACGTCTCCTTACTTGGTGTTTTGTCTTATTTTCCAAAAGTGCATCATGATATATTAATAAGGTGTCTTACGAATATTTTAAAATCAACAACTAAGTATGAAATTTGACTTAAAGAAACTTACACGACTACAATAATTTGAAGAAGATTACAGTACTACTTCTTGTTGGGTCTACGCTTTCTAATGGCCATGAAAGTGTCCATTATATTTTTTTTCATTCACTTTAAAGAAAATATCTGACTCAATGAATGTGACTAGACAATCGTCCAAAAGACTATCACCCATCCCTCTTCATGTTTCAACAATTCGCAATACAATATGTAGGATCGATATATATTAAACTAGCAATCAGAGGGGGGGTGAATGATTGCGCGGAAGCTAAAATCAATTTTTTGATTATTTTTGAAATACCCCAATTAACTGATTCGGATTCGACAAAAACAGATTAACCTACGTTCACTAAAACAGTAATTTGTGATGATCCCACCGTTAGATCGATGTGAAATTTTAACTACTGAAACTAGACTCAAATTTCAAGCTAACACAAGAAAAATAAGCTCGATCGGATCTACGGATCTAAAGTTATTTTCTTCGCAATTTTACTGAATCAAACTCCAGACCAAATAAAAACAGATTGACTCACGTTCACCAAAATAATAATTCCCAAAGATCTTACCGTTGGATTGTTGTGAAATTTTAACTGTAGAAACTAGATGCAATTTCGAAATTAACACAACAAGAATTAATCCGATCGGGTCAACGGATCTAAAGATATTACCTTCGCAATATGACTGTCTCAGTAATGACGGGAATTAATCTTACCGCTTTGGAATTTTTGGGTGGGCTGGGACCCACCCGGCCCACCCTCTGGATCCGCCAGTGACTCTAATCGTGCAAAGCATTATTTTCTGTATTGCCTCCTGCTCTAAAAGTTAAACCGGGAAATTGGAAAAGGGGTGTCATATCTTATGGTTTTGCTTTATACTGTAAGCTGTGTCTGGGTGGTTTGGGTCACACCATTTTCCAGTAAGCTCGCACATTCTGAAGAGTTGTCAATTGCCAGATGTGTGGCCCATAGTTTCCACAAATCGTCAACACCAAGCCTTTTCTTTCTAGTTTACTGGTTACTTGCTCTTTAGTTTTTTTGGAAAATGTGGCCTGACGTCTCCTTACTTGGTGTTTTGTCTTATTTTCCCCAACACTAAGATTCTTTTTCTTATTTCGTTTTATGGTCTCAGGTTTTATGGAGGTTTGGGACCAGCCACCTCAAGGCTACCAAAAGTTCTTCTGATATGACACAAAATGCTGTTGATGAAACTGTTCAGGAATTTGACAAAATAAAGGCGATTTGTCATAGTATAGGCGGAAATATACGAGTAGATTGAGCCTCACCCTTACACAGGGAAATTTTTTTATTTTATACAAAAAAGCGCAGATTTCTGAAATGTGCAACAATCTCGCAGATTTATCGAAATCTCCACCGATTTCGCAATCTCAAAACGCGAAACCTCAATTTCGCAATTTCGCTTTTGAAATCAGAGGATTCACGTTGTCGAATGCGAAATCGACGATTCGCATTTTGAGAAAACGAATTTCAGATTCGCAATTTGAAAACGCAGAAACCGAAGTCGCACGCCAGATTTCGCAATCTCGACAGCGAAATTGATTGCCTGCGATGTCGATTGCACAGAAAAGTGCCACGAAAATGACGGGCGGTCGGTCCTTTCGGCCATGAGCGCGGTGGGCGGCGTGGAAATGACTCTGTTCTCGTGTGGCCGATCAATCATGGTCTCTTTTGAGAAAAGTGAGCATACGTGTCAACGCCGCATGCACCCCTCATTTGCTTTGCTGTCGCTGCTCTCTCGCGTCACGAGCTCGCTTTGTTTCTCTCTATAAATAGACGACCGCACGCAGAGCATTGGAACCAAACGCAGAGCGCGAGAATTCATAGCTCTTGAGAGAGTTGAGTAAATAGAAAGCTCAGAGAGAAGAGACTGGAGAAATTTAGTTGGTGTTTATATTTTGATGAAGTTTACGAAGTTAAATATTTTTTCGAGTATTTCATCAGGGATTAAGTATTTTGCGGTATTTTGCAGAAGGTTTTGGAGACGTTGATTTGCTTCGAGACGTCAAGGTTTTGTGGTCTTCATTACTGACTTCACGGGTTAGTTCTTAATCTTTAGGAAGATTATTATGATATTCTTGTAGTACTAGAATAATATGTAGAATAAGCGTTCTAGTAGCATGACATAAAATTACAAGAACAACAATAATATGTAGAATAAGCGTTCTAGATGCGGACAAAATTTTTGTGGCGACTTTTTTTTACGTAGTTGTTGTAGCGACTAAGTTTTATGTAGGTGTTTTAGCGACCTAAATTTATTTAATGCACGTGCCGCTAAAAGAGTTTATATTACAGTTAGCGACATATTTCTGTGTAGTTGTTTTAGCGGCCTATTTTTGTGTAGTTGTTTAGCGGCATAATTTTGGTAGGTGTAATAGCCACATTAATTTATCTATTTGTTGTAGCGACTTAGTTTTATGTTGTTGTTTTAGCGATCTAAATTTTTTGTAGTTGTTTTAGAAACTTATTTTTGTGTAGTTGTGTTAGCGGCCTAAATTTTTTACGTGTAATAGCCACATGAATTAATTTATTTATTTGTTGTAGCGACTTAGTTTTATGTAAATTTGTTTTAGTGATCTAAATTTTGTGTAGTTGTTTGTAGTTGTGTTAGCGACATTAATTTATCTATTTGTTGTACTGACTTATTTTTATGTAGTTGTTGTAGCGACTTATTTTTGTGTATTTCTTTTAGCGGCCTAATTTTTTTTAGGTGTAATAGCCACATTAATTTATTTATTTGTTATAGCGACTTAGTTTTATGTAGTACATTTTAGCGACCTATATTTATTTGATTCACAGAGTGGTTAGAATGCGCTAAAAGAGTTTAATTTGTAGGAGTGGTGAGTGATTTGCTTGAAGGAACAACTATAATATTCTCGGCGACTCTACAAAGATGTATTTATATTAGTTGTAATTAGGTTACAGTTAGAAGAAGAGTTTATATTACAGTTAGCGATATATTGATTTGTTGTTGTACTGGCTGGGTAATTTTTTAGATGTATTAGCGACATTAATTTATGTAGTTGTTGTAGCGACTTATTTTTATGTAGTTGTTGTGCGGTCTATTTTTGTGTAGTTGTTTAGTGGCCTATTTTTGTGTAGTTGTTTTAGCGGACTAATTTTTGTAGGTGTAATAGCCACATTAATTAATTTATTTATTTATTGTTGCGACTTAGTTTTATGTAGCTGTTTTATTGATCTAAATTTTATGTAGTTGTTCTAGAAACTTATTTTTGTGTAGTTGTTTTAGCGGCCTAATTTTTTAAGGTGTAATAGCCACATTAATTTATTTATTTGTTTTACCGACTTAGTTTTATGTAGCTATTTCATCGATCTAAATTTTGTGTAGTTGTTTGTAGTTGTATTAGCGTCATTAATTTATCTATTTGTTGTAGCGACTTATTTTTATGTAGTTGTTGTAGCGATCTATTTTTGTGTAGTTGTTTTAGCGGCCTATTTTTGTGTAGTTGTTTAGCGGTCTATTTTTGTGTAGTTGTTTTAGCAGACTAATTTTTGTAGGTGTAATAGCCACATTAATTAATTTATTTATTTGTTGTTGCGACTTAGTTTTATGTAGCTGTTTTATTGATCTAAATTTTATGTAGTTGCTCTAGAAACTTATTTTTGTGTAGTTGTTTTAGCAACCTAATTTTTTAAGGTGTAATAGCCACATTAATTTATTTATTTGTTGTAGCGACTTAGTTTTATGTAGCTATTTGATCGATCTAAATTTTGTGTAGTTGTTTGTAGTTGTATTAGCGTCATTAATTTATCTATTTGTTGTAGCGACTTATTTTTATGTAGTTGCCGTAGCGACCTATTTTTATGCAGATTGTTTTGTCCAATGGACTCTGAGACAATTAGGTACTCATATTTACCGTATAAATTTGCAAATGATGGAAATGTTTGCTAGAATATATTTGGGAGAACATCTGCTTTGTTTGCACTGTGAGGCTCGTGACGATGCAGCATTGTGAGCACTTAGAGACAAGGCTAGGTACTCCAAATAATTTGGCGGACCTTAAAGCACATGTCTTGCGCGTCTGCTTGTCTGCGGACCCTTGAACCCACAAAGTTCGTCTAGAGGGGTCCGCCCCGCTTTGTTCGAAACGACTCTGCGGTGGTGTACACACTCTTCCCGTTAAGGACTCATGATGCATGGCATCTCTATGTTCGAAAGGCAGCAGAGGAGAATTTTGAGGTCGGCGTGTACGTCGACATTTCGGCCCGGCAGAACTCTGCCGAGGCTGGGACAAGTAGCCATCCTCCCGAGCTTGCCGAAGTGCATGTACCTCATGAGGCAGCACATGAGGAGGAAGGACCGTCAGGCGCTCCGGAAGTCGAAGGTAACGAGGGCGAGGTGGATGCGCACAGCACGAATGAAGAAGACGGGGGAAGCGGGGACGAGGAAGGGCAGACGACGCGACCGGCTCCCCGCCATAGAGTATTTCCGTGGGATCGGTCACCTTGAGTGTACCATAGCGGATTACAATGCCTTATCCGTGTGGGGGTACCAGCAGAGCGACATCCAACCGGGACACCGGTTTGGGAGCAAGTTGGAGGCCATCCACTTCCTAAACAACTATGGCATTACGACAAGGCGGAGCACATGTGCTTTTGAGGTCCGCAGGACCGCTTATGAGGTTAGGTGCACGAAGTACCTGCGTGTCCCTTCTTCGCTCGAGTACACAAACCCAAACACGATGAGTTCTTTGTGATCGTGAGACACTGAGCTCATACGCGTGCCGGAGGAGTCGATTAGGAACATGAGCGGCCTCGTAGATGCGAGGTTCATAAGCGCAACTCCGGTGACCATCGTTGGGAAGGACATAGGATGACCCTAGTACAATAATAGAGGAAGTTCACACAAGAACCGGGATGGTCATCACGTCTAAAGACGGCTTGGAGGGTGAAGCGAAGGCATTGAAGATGCTCTTCGGAGGGTTCAAGAGTCCTTTAACTATGCCCCTAGATTGTTCTGAAGATTGCAATGACAAACCGTGGACGCTTGATTTGCAATGGGCGATGAGCCAAGCGGCTCGAAGGCGGGTCGTACACCTCGGCTCAACGATATCTCGCTTGGTTGTTTTGGTCTTTTGGACAATGCATCGAAGCCTTGAGCATTGCGGGCGCTTATATGTGTAGATGGCACCTTTCTAAGTGGGAAGTTACGTGGGACACTCATCGACAATGACCACGGGCGGCTGATGCCGATAATAGGATCGTCCCACTTGCCTTTGCCCTCGTTGAGAGTGAGAACAACGATAGCTGGTTGTGGTTCCTTAGTCTGCTGAAGAATAAGGTAGTGGGTACGAGGGAGCAGGTCTGTGTAATCTCGGACCGTAATAAGGGCCTTCTGCACGCGTTAGACGTGATGCACGCGGCAACGCGTCCACCGCGTTGAGTTGGCCCGATTTGCGAGAGGAGGTGGTGCATGCGCCATCTTGGAGCCAACTGTACACAAGGTACAAGAACAGGGGCACTTGTGAAGACCTTCAAGTCCTTGTGCCTTCAAAATCAAGATCGCAAGTTCAAGCATAATTTGGGCCCATTTGAATGAGTCAACTCGGAAGATGATGGAAGAAGAGGGAACACAGGAGGATCATCTGCGTTCTCGGATGGTTGGAGGTCGACGGTGCGTGCAGTGGTCGCGCAACCTTTAGCTGATGGATCGGCGGAAACCGGCGGAAGGTGGGCGCTCCCGCACGACCTGAGCGGAGCGAGGTAAAACATTGCTTTAAGTACGTCCTCGATTGTACTCTATTCTTTTGTGCTACTGCTCACGTTAGAGAATGACATCTCGGTACAATGTGATGACCACGAACATTGCGAGGCTTTCAACAATGTTCTTAAGGGTGTTCGTGGCCTACCTCTGTGTTCCATCATTGGTGACATTCTACCGGCCGCGGATTACTTCCAGAGACCGTGGTCCGACCGAGAGGTGCGACACGGCGTCGACCGAGTGGAGAAGTCTGCCGCTGCGGCGAAGAACAAAGGCGCACTTCCACCGCACAAGAATTTTCGACCTTACTACGAACAAATTCGAGGTATTGTGCAAGCGGAAATATGCATCGGGGTTTAAGCCGTGACCGTCACAACAATGCGAGATAGGGGCGATTCGTTACTTGCACTGTAATAAGCCTAAGCTTGGCATATTCCGTGCTCCCGTGCTTGCCGCTTGCGAGACATGGGCGGCAACGATGCCTCCGATTCATTTCGTGGTACTACACCGCGCAAGCACCGAAGAACACGTGGCGGCCCAAGATGTCTTCCTTCACCGCTGGGACCAACTACAAGACCATTGATGGGCCAACATGGTACCCTTACCCCGCGTGTCGACGCCTTGCGGAAGTGGGAGGCCTAGCGGCGAAAGGATCCACGGTGACATGGATCTGCACAAGCCGTGCGGTCTGCGGAAGTACAAGTTATGCAAACAACGAGGCATGACCGTAGGAGGTGTCCCAACCGCAACCCTTAGTACGTTGTAAACGCGCTCGCCATGTATTCGTGTAACTTGTTTGTTTCAATGTATGAACATTTATGGTACTTTATAAAAATGCTTTTCCTTGCCTTGTCATATTATGTGCATATAACATTGCTCCACGTGACGGTGATGGGCGTCTTCCTCTCCCGAGCTACTCCTTGAGAAATACGATGCATCCCATAGATCACGAGCTATATCGGCGAGGATCCGTGTTGGTAATGAATTTCAAGAACGCCGCTTAATCTGCGGATTTATCGTCTTGAGATATTGCTTCTTTGTGCAGTTGGACCCACTTGCCACACGATCGGCGCACAGGATCAAGGCCGTGGACCCTCGTTTCCACGTTCCGCTTGCCAGGGCAGGGCTGCTACCATTTGCCCTAATGATGGACGGAGCTCGTATGGAGGACGGCACCAGGACCCCCATCCCCGCCGTCGATCGGGCACTTGTCACTGGGCTCATCGACAGGTGGCGCCCTGAGACCCATACATTTCACTTCCCGTTCGGAGAGATGGCTATAACTCTGAAGGACGTGGCCATGCTCACCGGCCTACCTATCAGAGGTCGACCCGTCGTTACCACCCGTCCTGCGCGACAACAATGGATCCCTTACATCTCGCAAAGGTATGTCATGTTCGAACGTACTTTATGCATTTGTTGAAGGCAATATCACCGATTGTTCGTAACGACCTTGTCATTGCGGAGTTCGGGCGTGCAAAGACAATCGGAGACGGGCAAAGCGCCCAAGACATAGCTACGGCCTTGCAGAGTATGAGGCTTGCCCCGATGCGGACGCGGAGTTGGTACTACGGCACACTACGAGCTTTACTGTACTTCTTTGGGGCGGTAATGTTCGCAACCTGCACAGGGATGTCATCCTCCTCACATTATATGGTTAGCCCGGAGCTCGCGGATAACCCCGAGGAGGCAACGTGTGCGGTACCGATCTGTGTGTTGGCATCCACCTACAAGGATGTGCGATGCGTCTGGCAGCGAAACGTGGGGGCATTACGGGGTGCTTGCACCTGCTTCAGATGTGGAGTTGGGAGTACCTCCCAATCTCTAGGCCTTACGTGCTGAGGCGGTACTACCCATTGGTCATCGACGACGACGTCCGGAGGCTACGCGTCCAACGATGGGTTACCGTTGGATGCATGCACGGTTGAGGTGGAACCCTCAAGATGACCGCGGAGCTATTACCGTGTCATTGCCGATATAGACCTACTCACGCATGAGCATGTGACATGGAATCCGTGAGCGATGACCGAACAATGCATATAGCTTCTGAAGGTCGCATATCAGGTTGTTGCACGGCGGACGGCGCACTATGGATGACCAACTGTTTCGTGTTGTACATGCACGCAGTTGAGGTTTACTCCCCCCAGCGTGTACAGAGACATTTTGGGTATACGCGAGTAGTCCCGCTCCACTCGCCGGACGCCGGTGGATCGCTGCGGTATGTTCGACCTTACCCATAATTCCGTAACTTTGTTGTACCAACAATTTTAACCATTCTCGTGTTTTACAATACAGAAGAGCGCAAAGGGCGGGATCGAGTCACGGTTGGTCACATGCGCACCGTGACCATGTGGCTATTTGGTTGGACACGGCAATGCTGAACGTCGTCGCTCCCTCTGGCCCATATGATCCGAGGGAACACACGCATTACCTTGAGTGGGGGTCTTAAACGGAAAATGAGTTTCCGGGTATGGGGCCCCACCCATACCCGAATTTGAGTTTCGGTAATGGCATAGCGAATTTGAAATTCGGGTATGGGGTGAACCCCATACCGGAATTTGATTTTCCGGTTAAGGGTTAGCCGAATTTGGTTTTCGGGTATCGCGAAACGGATTTTCGTGTTCGGGTAAAATTTGGGTTTTTGTAAATCATAAACATGTTGTATCGATTTGTAATTACGGATAGTAAGTTGTATTGTATTCCAAAATTTCCCAATTTGAATTGCAAGTATGCGGTATTCTTTGTCAGAATTTTCGACATAATATTTCAGTAAATTTTTACAAAATATATTATTTTCAAAAATTCCATCTAATTGCCCTCGTCAATATTAAAAAATAGGAAAAATAGAAATTGAAATTCGTAGGAAGAGCAAATTTCAATTCGAAATCAAGATCTTGACGTGGCCAATCCAATTTAGCATCCTCACTTTGCGAAATGGCGGCACCTCGGTTTCGCGTTTTCAAATTGCGAATCTGAATTTCGTTTTCTCAAAATGCGAAATCGTCGATTTCGCATTCGACAACGCTAATTTGATGATTTCGCAAAGCCGAAATTGCGAAATTGAGGTTTCGCGTTTGAGATTGCGAAATCGGTGGAGATTTGGTAAATCTGTGAGATTGTTGTATATTTCAGAATACTGGCGCGTTTTTGTATAAAATAAAAAATTTCCCCTTACAGTCTTTGTATCCTTGTGTGGTAGCGACATCTCGAACACGCAATCCACGTTCCACGGCGATGTTGGCCACTCTGCGTGGCATTGATCCCAGTCGATAGGGTTTTCATCCAAAATGATTGTTCTTGTGTAAGCGATTCGATATGCAATATATAGATTGTTTTCTCGTATTTGTTTCATGGTGGTTACGTGAGTGCGACTTATGTTATCATTCTTCGAAGTTGCCGCGAGAATCTGGGTTAGTCGTTGAGCTATGCCGAATCTGGCCGCCTCGCTGCCACGCCACGCTAGGCGACACGACTGGTTGCGATGCTTTCGGTGCCTCACCGCCGCCAGCGGTAAGAGGCTGTGGCGGCAATGTCAGCGCCAAGACGAAGCTTCGGCTCGGTTGATTCTGTTGAGGTGCATGGGTGTCACGGCCTTGAGCTTGTAAGCGCGGTGCACTTAATATCTTGCCTTAGCCGTATGAGGGTTTTGCCTCGGCGCCAAGCAAACATCCACACGTTAAATCGTGGTTTTCCCTCGGTCTCGAGTCAAATACTCAATAGGTCATTGATCGGACCATTGGGTCACTCAATGATTGCATGTTTATTATATGTAATTCTAATAAATATATCTGACGTACAAATAGAGAAAAAAATACATATACACGATAAATCACGTTACATTAGTGTACACAATGTTTTAGGGCATGTTTGGTTGCTTGCATGCATAGAGATTTGCATCCATAGATGCAGAATCTTGCTTTTTTCTTGTGTTTGGTTGCCTGCATTTAGTTTTGAGCCTAGCTCTCTGGATGCAAGATTCTCCATGCAGCCTGACTCTGGAGATACGTAGAAAATGGGCGTATCTCTGGATGTAGCGCATGGCAGCCTCGTGTTCTACGTAAGAGGTCACTGTCAGCCACAATATCAAATCATGCATGAGGTGCCACGTGGGTATGTAAGTTTCTTTTTTTCTTTTTTGTTTATATCTTTTGATTAGCATCTCCGATTACCGAAGCGATTTCAAAAATGGGTTCCTGATATTTTTTTCAAACAAAACTATACCACATTTGCTATATAAATTTTAAAATATTTAAAATTTAAAATACTTACCTACTAAATACTCAACCAAACACCGCCTCTGCATCAGTGCATCCCGTATCCCATCAGCCTGGCTGAGTTAAACGGGCCAGACTTATGAAAGAAGGCAACCAAACAGCCCCTCTCGTACACCTAAGTAAAACTGCATTAAAGAGTTTGGTGAGTGTTACAAGAATTAACAAGGCCGCTCAGCGCTGCGAATGTGAGGTTGCTGCACCAAAAAAGCAACCGATTTTTTATTGGAGTAGTCTTTATTGACGCCTACCCAGTGAACAATTAATGGCAGCACAATCCACGTATTGTTGCCTCTGGGACAGTAAAAAGTGGTATTATTCAACTGTGTTGTCCATGAATGTTTGGGAAAATACGATATATGACACTCAATTCGTTGGCCTCGCGTAGAATGACATTAAATTGGGATGCCTGATACGAAACTGACGGAAATGCCCTTGGGGGTCTGTTGATTTGGTTGGACCCAACCAGTTTGGCCCGGTCGTGCTCATTGGCGCGAGGAGGCATAAGCTAGGTTAGCTCATGACCAAGCGATAAGCGGCGCCGACTTCTTGTTACTGCCACCCACTTCGCGTCAGACCCTTGGCGGTCGGCTCGCCCACCACGTCCACTGACCTTGCCCGCAAGAATCTCCTCAAGGCGTCGGCTCCACCCCTCTCCGTGGCGAGTTCGAGCGATCGATCCGCTCCCCCTCCTCTCTCTTCCTATTTCGATCCGTGCGCGCCGCTTGCTTCTTCTAGATCCGAAGCGCCCGTTGTTCGCGGGCTCGTGGTTCTGCCGTTCCTTCGTGTTTTGGAGAAATACCTTTGTTTAAGGAACTGAGCATGGATGATCTTTTTTTGTCAGGAACTGCAATCATGGCGATTGGCGGTGCCGTCCGCATCGTTGGCGGCGAAATGGATAGTCCTGTGAGGTGAGCTTGCGCGTCCCCCCTTGGTTGGCTCAAATTTAGGGTTTAGGTTTGATTTTAGGGTTTAGTGGTATTAGGGGATTGGGGATTTTGCGATGTACTGTTGGCTGGACGATGCATTTGGGTGGATTGGACGATGCAAGTTGTCATATCAGTGTTTTGTTAGGCCAAAACCTAACAACCCTTTGTGCTCTCTTTTCTCTTTGAGCTATGTTGGTAGGATTGATCCCGCTGCGAAAACTAGTGTGTGTGCTGCTAACACAAGGTCAAGCGAGGTAGTCACGAGCATCGGGACAACACCAAATGCGTATGTTCAGGGGGCTGGAAGCAGCTGTCAAGGCAATGCGCCAATGGATGGAGGAGGAGATGGTTTGTCCACATTGCCGTTTGATTGGGATAAACTTTGCATACTGGACAATACTAAGGACAACGATGGTGCCATAATCCCAGTTGTTGGTGAAGATGCCATACATGCTTTGCTTGGGTACAATGTGCCAAGTGCAGATTTAACCAGGGATAATCAATCTGCGGATTCAATCAGAGATGACCCAAGTGCTCCAAATGATAGTGACAATGATGATCCATATCTTGCGAATGTTATTACAGAGATGATGAGGACTTTAAAACCAATGAAGGGCGAGTTCAAGATGATATTCTGGAGAGGCGGTGCAGCAATATGATAAAGAGAATCCACCAATGATGAGGGGTCCCATCTGCTGAGATGTGGGAGTTTAGGATGGCCTTGAGGCGGCATGCCATTGTTAACCAATTTAGTGTGAAGACAGAGAAAGCTGAGGTAGATAGGTTCAGGGGCTATTGCAAGGTTGAGGGGTTTCCTTGGAAAATAGTAGCCAGGTTGATGCGTGATGGAAAGTCTGTGAGGGTATAATTTCTTGCTTCTCCAACAGACAACTAGCACAAAACCAGACCATAACAACTCCTCCAAGGGCCAATAAGAGGCAAAAGATTGGGCGTAGTCTCTTGCTAGTCCTGGTCTGTTACAAGAAGGTAATGAGATCATACCATTTGCTAATGATAGCTTTTGCAATATAGCATTTTCAAACCATATACTCATGCTGCAGGCAATTGGCACTCAACCAAGGTGGTGAAGGGATTAGCAACACCATGTCAACCTCTCCTAGGATAACCAGAGCCAACAGCAAAAAACTCACTCCAAAAAAGCCTTCCTACTCTAAGTGGGGTGAGCTGCAGTCAAAGAAATGGCTGTGACTTGATGTGGTGTTGTTTAAACCTTGCATGATGTGGTGCTGTCTCTTTTGGTTTATCATGCTAAACTATCAGTTCAAAGGCAAACTGTGTGCATGATGTGGTGCTGTCTCTTTTGGTTTATGGTGTTGTATTTTGATGCTTGATTAAACCTTGATGGCCAACTGTGTGAGTTTGATGGCAAACTATGTAATGCTACACTCTATGTAGTGCCAAATTGAAATGATGCTCTCAAATTATGTAGTGCAAATGATGCTTTTGAAATTATGTATGTCTTGCACTATGCAAATGATGCTTTTGCACTCCTTAAATTATGCTCTGTATTGATTATATGATGCTATCTTTGAAATGATCTTTGTAGTGAAATGTTGTCTTTGCTGAAATTATGCTCTATTTGATGGTAAACTAGTGTTGGAATGATGTTCAATTTGGCTAGAACTAGTGCTGAAAAGATCTTGAAATTTGGCTAAAACTAGTGTTGAAATAATGCTCAAATTTAAATTTTAATTCAGTTTTCAAATTATATTTAAAACCATAGCATTCAAAAATATGCTTAGCCATTCCAAAACGTGGTCACTTTACATTTGAGCAATAGAATCTCCAGCACCAAACAACCCCAGGGGCAATATGGTCACTTTACATGGGAAAACAGAGAAAAGTGTGGAAAAAGGGAGAAAAATGGGCAGAATGTTTGGAGGGAGAAATTGGATGAATGCAGTGTCGCTTCAGTATCAAGCGTCCCAATTTAATGTCATTCTCATGTACTACCAATCTAATTGAGTGTCATACATCGTATTTTCCCTGAATGTTTTGCAAGTATGCCATGTATCACCTTTATCTATCTTTACCATTTTCTCTTTCTTATTCATTTCTCTTATCTCCGTTCCTTTCCTTTTAACATAAAATTTTCAAATGCACCTCAAATTTGTCTTTTTTGTAACTTCTAGCATAGGACGAATTTGATCATGAAATTTTATATGTAGATGGGGTAAGATGAGATGTACATCCATGATTTTTTTTAGAATTTTTTGAAACTTTTTTTAGTTGGATTGCATAGTGATTGCACCAAAGTCCTGATTGCACTGGATATGCCCCCTTTAAAAAAATGGAAATAACTGCTCCCCCACTCTTTTTAGCACACGGACAATGGTTTCCGTCTTCACAAAATGCAAGGAAAATATTAAGAACCATAATATCTTTAGGAAAAGCAAAGCTGCAGGCACAGAAACTTCATCCTTTGGAAAAGAGAAAAATGGTCCCAGCCGAACAATACCCATAAGACATATAAGCACTTGAAGTTAACTTGGCATCTGGCAATTTATAGACATGAGATTAAAAGGAAACTTGAGCAAATCCTTGAATCTAAGACGATGGTATATGGAATTCATCTAAACATATAGATCAAAGTATTCAACTACAGAGTAGCCTAAGTTTCGCTGTAAACTCATGTTGCAAGAAATTAATTTTAATTTAACAAGAATAGTCATGATAGATGCAAGCAAAGGATATTGATCAGGCGTGTATAATCACCATGAGAAGAAACCACCACGCGATTAAAACTAAAATTCCTTAGTATGACAAACAGACAAATTTGAAAACAATTTGTCCAGAATTAAGACAATTTGAGGGCACAACGCTATAGCATACTAAATTATTCAATTTCTTACTCGCAAGGATCGTGAGACAAATCTATTCCCAATATTAGAATTTACTGAACTGATGAAAGCATCTGTAAAGCAAACAAAAGATACAAGTTTCACAAGAATGACATACAGATTCACTAAGGAAGTAAGCACAAATGGCTGAACAACTAATGGTGCAAAAGTTAATCTAACCAAACTGGCAGTAGATATATAGCAAAGTAACTATTAGTATGACCAAACAGCAACTTCTAAAAATTAAGAAGGTAATGATTTCATGAAGTTGGAGAGCACAACGCAACTTGTCAGATTATTAGAGGGTATACACTTCAATTATTGAGCACTCAAGCAAACTTATCGATATATTGATACGTGATCAAAATGATGTAATGTATGGTGCGAGGACATGGAACTTAGTTGAACATCCAAACCTAAACCAAGTATTGAGCTACAGACCAACCTGAAATTTTCTATGTTGCCCAAAAAAAACATGTTTCCAATACCAAGTAAATAAGAGCAAAAAGAAGTTAGTGAGTTTGGAGGTAGCCTAACCTTTGTAGAGTATACCCTCTCATGGAATAATGTTGGCCGTCTGACCGAATCCTCTCAAATTCCCGTGTGGAACAACACACAAAGAAGCTGTGGAAGCACATAAGCTTTAGCGAGACAGTAGTAGCAACGAATAGGGGTAGATTTGGTTAATCGAGCTTACCACAATGTTGTCCCCACCGTTTGTGATCACAGAAATCACCTCTAATGAAAGGGAAAAATCAGTAACATAAATTTCAGTAATCTTCCCCATCCGTCATTCCCCTTCCTGCTCACTTTCCCACCCTCTTGCTTACTATCCAACACAAAATTTCAAATTAGAAAAGTTTAACTTTGAAAATTTTAAAGAACAAGTTTCAACTCGAAAAATTTTAAAAAACATTTTTCAAATTAGAAAGTTTCAACTCAAAATGTTTCAACTCTGAAAACTTTCAGTTCAAAAATATTAATTAAAAAACTTTCAAAGTTGGTTAAAAAATCTTCGTATTAAAAAACTTGAGGAATGTTTGAAAAAAAATATTTTGAGTTTGAGTGGAAGGGAATAGGGGAGAAAAGGGGAGGGCGTCAGAGTGTTGCAACAAGGGAAGGGAAATGAGGAAGAAAACAGATGCTACCACTTATTTCAATGAGAGGACGTTCTCACCAAAAATGCTCTCAAATTAACAATTCCCTTAAAAAACAATATCGAGTCATTCGGTTCACTGAAAACCTAGCTAGGTCAACCATTTTTTCGAGCTAACAACATTTCGGCTCTGGGAGCACACCCGGTCTGGTAAAGCTATTGGGTGTAGTTTTCTCCGGTCGAACCAGTAGGTGGAGTTGGCTTTAATAATTACTAGATACGTCGTCTTGTGCGCCGACAGCTGACGAGGGTGATTTTTCAGAACCCTAGAGTTTTTTTGCAAAAGGGCATGGTCTAGGCCTGGTTGTAATTCTTATGTGGAACCACGGGGTCTCTTTGCAAAAAAAACTAGCGAGAGGATCCCGATGAAATTTTAGAATTCTTGGGGTGGCATTTTTGCAAAACCAATGATGTGAAAAATGGGCTAGGTAGGAGTTTTCGATGAATCTGCGGAACTATGGGCTCTTTTTGGGAAAACGTTAGAGGACCTAGATGTAGTTTTAGAATTTTTGGGGGGCTCTTTTTGGGAAGAACCATCAGAGGACCTGGATGTAATTTTAGAATTTTTTGGAAAAGGTGCCCATTAGTGGGATGCAAAAAAGGCACCTGTTAGAGGACTTGGATGTAATTTTGGAATTTTTGGGGTTTTTTTACCAAAAAAACGGTGCCTGCTGGAGGTGCTGGATGTAATTTTGGAATTTTGGTGGTCGCTCACAGAAAAGCTGACCTGGATGTAATTTTAGAATTTTTGAGGGGCCTTTTCACGATGAAACCAATTTCAGAATTTTTCAAGGGGGCATTAGAGGACTTGGATGTAATTTTGAAATTTTGGTGGTCTTTATGCCAAAAAATTGCTCCCGCTGGAGGTCCAAGATGTAATCTCAGAATTTTTGAGGGGTCTCCTTGCAAAAAAAAAGTGGGCCTGGATGTAATTTTAAAATTTTACGGATTCTAGTAAATGAAGTTTTCTGTATATCTTTTCTACTATAGCTGCGTTACTCGGCCAAACATCATTACATAGTCCTCTTTAAAAAATGGAAAGAACTGCTCCCCACTCTTTACTGAATAGACAATGGTTTCCGTCTTTTAACACAAAATGCAAGGAAAATATTAAGAACCATGCATAATATCTTTAGGAAAAGCAAAGCTGCAGGCACGGCAACTTCATCCTTTGGAAAAGAGAAAAAGGGACCCAGCCGAATAATGCGTACACGCAGACAAGAAGCAAGGAATCATATCGTTCACGCTTTAGCGAAAGGGAGACGCTAGCTAGGCCAGAGTGCCGAGGCAAACCAGCTTCTGTTCTGGGAAATTTTCGATCCAAGCTCTGCTTCTTAATTAAGCTGCTCGTATTATTTGGAGTGCTTAGCTAGCTTGTTCGTCATCAGCCGTCACCGACTCGGCGCACCCGACTTCTGTATATCTATCTCGGTACGTAATACTAGCAACAATGCAGAACCAGAAATTGTAGTAGTGCTGAATATGACAATGGTGAAGCACAAACGTCGTAACATGTTGTTATTTTTGTGTATGCAGCCACGTAGGTGGTGGCGAGAGATCTTCAGCTGATGATGGGTTAGATTGGTTAATTTGTTGGTGCTTTTCTTTCTTGGTCTTCTTCGGCAGAGGAATTCATCATGAGTACTAGAGCATTGGTACTACTCTAGTGCATTTTACGTTCACGAAGTAGTAGTCGTTTTTTTAAGGAAACTCTGTTAAGACACTTTCATGTCCGTACGTCAATAACACTTTCACGCATGGTACAGTCGATCTTATGGACTGGAGGGTGTGAAATGGACTTAGGATTGAAAACATGCATGACGTCTGAACTAGTTTAATTTTCAGTTCCTTTCAATTGACAATTGCCTACAGCTGATGCATGCGATGTTTGTCAATTTTTACCTCTAGTGGAACAAATCCCAGTAGTTCATACGTCTAGATTAAAGCCTTTCTACATCTTATTAATCTCACGTGCTCAAAATTTATTTGTATACCTACTTATTTTGGTTTGAGGAATTAGATGATGGATGAGCCTTCCGATCCTAACTCCAAATCTAACCTACTTATTTTGGTTCAAAAAATTGGATGAATATAATGAATATAATCCTCGTAACAGTCCAAAATGATGGGATGATCCTAAGATAAGGGTCATATGACCTAAAAACTGGTTATATACTATATACTGCATGAAAGCTAATAGGTAACCTTTTCTTCTTCTTTTTTTTGAACATACTTCTGATTGATTACTGAAACTACTATCAAAATCATGTGACCGTAAGCAGTACTAATTCTTCTGATTCAAAAGAGCTTGTTCATTCATACACTCGATCAGCATTACTATTAAGACTAAGTTGACTACTTATATGTTGTGATTCAACCACGTTTTGAAACTCTAATGCGTTGATTTAGCTAGGTGTCACGTTTTATATGCACGCATCTTTTTTTTGAAATGGGGTGAAAGTGCAGATTAATAGCTCGTTACTGTCTTCTCTACTAAACCCTAAGTTGGCGTTAACATCATCTAATTACAAATAATTACTACAGGAAGTTGATTGGGATAATGTTGATGAAGCTGTACAAGGTATACTTGGATATTTTGTCGAAAACCAGAGGGACACGAGAGTCATCTACTATGATGGTTGGCGTGGATTCGGGGCATCTACCGTTCTTAGGGCTGTGGCAGATGCTCTTATATCAAGGAGAGCCTCTCCAGAATTACACCTTGACAAAGTAATTCACATAGATTGCTCCGCATGGAAAAGCAGAAGGGCAATGCAGAGGGCGATTGCAGTGGAACTAAAGCTTGATGCTTCAGTAATGGCAGATTTTGATAAAGAGGATGAGGAGGATGATTTCAATGGAGTGGATGAAGGATCTAGAGATGAGATACCAAGTGTCGCAGATATTATTGATCGGGCCCTTAGAGATCACATATTTATGATAATTTTTCATAATGGAAGTGGCGATGACATTGGTCTAAGTAGCTTTGGTGTTCCTGCATTTACATTATTTCGCAGCTACTTCATGTTGTGGACCTTTCGAAGGAGGTTTCGAGCAAGAGAACCCTACTCTGAGATGCGAAGCAAAGTGAAGAACACTCAGCTTTTTGCTTATGAATCAGAATATGAAATAGCAAGAGAAGAACTTTTCTTCCCAGTATTAGAGAGAGAGGCCGCTGCCATAGCTGGTAATTATGCATGCATGCGGGAGATGAAGTCAGAAAAGATTGTGCGTTGTTGCCTGTATGAATTATTTCTACACCTCTGTTTCCCCAAAAACACGGAATATGACTGGGCAGCACGTGCTTCAAGCTACTGGATTTGTGATGGCATCATACAAGGTGATCGGGCATGGGAGATTAGTAGTGCACTCTGTCAAGAAATAAAATGGGACCTGCAGCCTGCTTTACTTGATGAAGTGCGCCGAAGTTTCATAAATGAATTTCGGCCTGAAAATGGTTCTAGCCATTTTCTGACATTCAAAGACAAGTATGTCGATGGACAACAGCAGTACAAATGCAGGATATGCAAGCTACAGATGCAGAGTTGTCCTCTTATTTCCTGGCACCTGAGACTCCCGATGCCCCATTAAGCATTAGCAGATGGCTTGTTCAAACAGTCGACCAACCTTCGTGTGCTGCATCTGTCATGTTGCACCTTCAGCTTTGCATCACCACCGTTCATCTGTTGTCAGAACCTAAGATTCCTTGGGGTGGACCACTGTGAAGACAATATAACTGGTGAAGGAGAGGATCAAAGGAAGTGGGAGTTTCTCCATAGCTTGTGGGTATTAGATCTATTTTACACAGATTGGAACGAAATCTTATCTCAAGAAAAGATGGATCTCATGACTAACCTTCGAGAGATAAATATTGAAGGAGTCAAGTGCTGGCAATACACAAGACAGTTGCAGGGACGAGTACCTTACCTGCACAGGCTACGAATAATCAAACCTACATGTGGATCAGAGAAATCAATAGACACAAGCAACTCCTTCTTGGACAAGACAAATCTGGAAATTCTTGACTTGTCTGGCAACAGTGAGATGGATATTCTACCAAATAGGCTATCAAAGGCAAGTAGCCTTCAGGTGCTTGTCCTTGATGGTTGTAATGGGCTAGAAAATGTTGCGCCTGATGAACTTCCTCACTTGCTAAGATGCTTTAGCATTGACGGATATGGACCAGCATCTCACTGGATTCCTACTATCGAGCTGCCTCCCAAAAATTTCCGTCCTACTGTAGCTAAGAATGATGCCAAAATCAATAAGATCTCCTTAGAAGTTTGCACACAATTGGAGAATGTGTTCTTGCGTGGGCTACACAATCTTGTGGAGCTGGACCTCTCTGGAACTGCAATCAAGATACTTGACTTTAAAACTATGGTGGTGGAGGTCCCAGGGCTCAAGCGACTATTCCTACTAGGATGTAAGCGCCTTCGTGCAATAATATGGGGTTGGCATGATGATCAGATACAGCCTGAACTAGAGTTGTTGTGCATAGACACAAGAGCTAGAATTGTATGTCCTCGGCCATCCTTTCACATGAATAAACCCTTCCGGTCACAGGTGCATGCTATTGTTGCGGATGCGAGGCTTGCTCGGTCCTTGTGTTCTCCAATAAGGGCTTATGAACGTAAGCATAACCGTAAGGATGTTTATTTCGATATCCACATCACCTCTTCACCTGTGTATAGTAGTGGGCCTGTTCAACTTGATGGAACATGCAAGAAGATTGGCCCCAGCGATCAAGTGAGCCCACAACAGCTTGTGCCAGCAAACCAGTACAGTGATGTCCTCAACACGATTGGCGATGTCTGGATGCATGCTTTCCCGCAGCCTCTGACTACAAGATTGGGTCACCATGTCGAGATCTCTGAAGGGAGCCGCAGCGTGGAGACCGAAATGGTAGAAGGTCCTTCCCATGCTAATTTAGCTTATCTGTTGTTACATTACACCGAGTCCCTGCATGTGCACGATGTCTTGATCTGTGCTAGTATGCCGGAAAGAAGATGGTACACCCTCAGGCAGTGTCGCGTGGAGAGGTGCCCCAAGTTGGAGACCGTCTTCCCTCCAGGCGCGTACAACTTCAAGGAATTGCAGACCATATGGTTGTCGGATCTTCTAATGGCCCGTTGCATTTGGGGTAAAGGTTCCCGTTATGACGATGTCTCCTTTAGAAATCTACGGCTCTTACACCTGCGCTCCTGCCCTAGCCTCCAGTTCGTGCTCTCGGTGTGGGTCTCCTCCTTCCCCAGCCTGGAGACCCTTCACATCATCCACTGCAGTGACCTCAGGCACGTCTTCATACTGGACACAAGCTACCCAGTGCAAATAGCTGACCGTGGTGTAGCATTCCCGAAGCTGACCATCATCCACCTGCACGACCTCCCGATGCTACAGCAGATATGCGAGGTCAAGATAGTGGCGCCCGCGCTCGTGACCATCAAGATCAGGGGATGCTGGGGCCTGCAGCGGCTACCGGCCGTTGCAGCCCGTGCCGAGACGTGAAGAAGCCGGCCGTCGAGATCGAAAAGGATGTGTGGGACGCGCTGGAGTGGGACGGGCTAGAGGTTGGCCACCACCATTCCCTTTTTGAGGCACCGATACACTCGCACTATTACAAGAAGAAATTGCCCAGGGGCTCCGTCCTCAGGTACCTTGTACATTGATGGATTCATCTTTGTTGGTTGTACTACTGATTGCATCCTCTCATAGGTTAGCTTAATTATTGACTCTTCATTTGTCTGACACACACATCATTTGCCTAGGTGAATTCTGCACTGCACTTCACAGCCGTGCTTCCTCCACCTTGACATGAGAGTGATGGATTCTCCAGCTGCTGTTGCTGCATGTGTATGGTTTGTTCGTGTGTTTCTTCCATTGATCGATCGCCTTTCACACTGCTTGTTTAGTTGTTGTACAAGGTGAGAGTTGGCTATGTGCTTGTTTGAAACAATAAGTAGACTGGTTTGTGCCTGGCCTGGCCTATTTGTGTGTGTGGCTTGCAGTTCAGTGTTTGTTTGCTATGAATTTGAAATAAACGAGCAACTATGCATGCATATATATATATATATATATATATATATATATATATATATATATATATATATACATATATATATACATATATATATATATATATATATATATATACATACATACATATATATATACATATATATATATATACATACATACATATATATATACATATATATATATATACATACATATATATATATATATATATATATATATATATATATATATATATATATATATATATATATATATATATATATATCTATTTCCACTTGGGAAATAGAGGTTGAAGTACAGCACTGACAAAAGTTATTACCAATGCATTCATATCATGTATAAATATATCTAATATCAAAAGAATACACTGAAGTTTGTGCTTATAAATGCTATTGTGCTGTGGAATTCTAAATTTTGCTCAGTAGGGATAATATGGTTGTCTGCATGTTTCTGAACCTGGTGGTATCCTTTGCCTGAAAGCTCTGTTTCCTCTGTACCTAGGTATACCATATGCCTAACGCAAGTTGGAACATTTGTTGGGTCTCTTGCCTCCTCTGTTTCAAAGTATACGAGTTAACAATTTCATTACATGATTACACAAGCATGCAGAAGTTCATCGTTCGTTTATATAAAACTGCAAAATACAAATCTGAAGGAAAGATAGTGAGTATTGATCAGCCGGTGGCTTAATCTGAAGACGGAAGTATATTAACAGAAACAGAAACGATGAACTTCAAACAAGAAAAGGTCCCAACAGGATTCGAAACCCAGGTCGCCAGATTCTAAGTCTGTAGTGCTAACCACTACACTATGGAACCGTTTGATGGTAATTCGACCATTATATTTAGAGAGGTGCTTCAATACTTTTCTTTTTTGATGGTTGCACAACTATTAAAGCATGAATAACTTGTATTAGGAGAGAAAGCAGGGAAGCACTGGTCATTTATTTATATTTTTGTAAAAATCAGCATGCCTATTGATTGCATTAGATATTTCTTGCTTCACATCAAAATACATACAAAGGTTGCATCCAGATCATATCTCTGTAAAAAACAATAGGAGATTAGAATTGTGGTATTGCCTGACTTGATAACCGTCACGGCTCTCATCCCTTTACTTATATAGCACAGCACAAACAGATTACAACAAGAAACGCTAAATACAAGGAGATAAATATCAACAGCTAAAGATAGCTTCTATCTATTCTTATCTCTCAACATTCCCCCTCGATCACAACCAGGTGAACACAGGTTGAGATTGGACCTTAGTCTCTCAAACAATGACCACGCCAGAGGCTTTGTGAAAATATCAGCAACTTGATCTGCAGAGGCTATGAATCGAACATCAAGTTCTTTAGCCGCCACTTTTTCTCTTACAAAATGAAAATCAACTTCAATATGCTTAGTCCTGGCATGAAACACTGGATTGGCCGTAAGATACGTTGCTCCCAAGTTATCACACCACAACACCGGTGATCCAGCTGATTCAACCCGAAGCTCCTTCATGAGTGTCTCGCAACGGATAACCTGTTCATGAAGCGTTTCGCCAACGCTTTATATTCTGCCTCTGTACTCGAACGAGAAACTGTAGCTTGCTTCTTCGAGCTCCAAGAAATTAAATTTGGTCCAAAGAACACCGCAAAGCCACTTTGAGAGCGTCTATCATCTGAACACCCGGCCCAATCCGCATCCGAGAAAGCACTCACCAAAGAGGAGTTGGATTTTCGAATCTTTAAGCACATATCTATGGTACCTTGAACATAGCGAAGAATCCTCTTCACAGCTGCCCAATGAGTTTGAGTTGGACAGTGTAAGAACTGGCACACTCTGTTAACTGAATAAGAGAGATCCGGTCTCGTGAGAGTTAAATACTGGAGACCACCAACCAAGCTCCTGTATCTCGTTGCTTCTTTCTCATCAAGCAGCGCTCCCTCTTCCTTCTTTAACTTATCTGTTACTGCCAAAGGCGTGATCGACGGCTGACACTTGCTCATGTTAGCTTTCTCAAGCAAATCTTCAGCATAGCGACGCTGAGATAAAGCAATGCCTGTTGACTCAGATGTCACTTGCACTCCAAGGAAATAGCTCAACGAGCCAAGATCCTTGAGAGAGAACTCCTCTGACAGTTGTCTGACCAATTTTCTTGCAGCCGCTTCTGACGAACTTGCAATAATAATGTCATCAACATAGACTAACATGAATATTGTGATATTTTCACGATGAAGGATGAACAAGTGAAATATCGCTTTAGAAGGAACAAAACCAAGACTTACAAGCTTCTCACTAAGTCTTGAGTACCATGCCCTCGGTGCTTGCTTAAGACCATAGATTGCCTTGTCTAGCTTGCACACAAAATTGGACCGAGTAGGATCTTCATACCCTTGTGGCTGACTCATATAGACCTCTTCCTGAAGAGGCCCATGAAGAAAGGCATTATTGATATCAATCTGTGTAAGACTCCACCCTTTTGACACAGCAACTGAAAGTATAAGCCGAACTGTCGATGGTTTAACCACAGGACTAAATGTTTCACCATAATCAAGTCCATACTGCTGACGAAATCCTTTGGCTACTAGTCGCGCTTTATAGCGATCAATAGTGCCATCTGATTTGAGCTTCACTTTAAAGACCCACTTTGAGTCTATAATGTTTTTACCTGCTGGTGGAGGAACCAAGTGCCAGGTCTTGTTTCTTGTCAACGCCTCAGCCTCAAGGTCCATAGCTGCACGCCAACTGGGATGTTGAAATGCCTCAAGAAACGATACAGGTTCAGCAAGAGTAGCCTGGAAAGCTTTATGATGAAGAGAGTCTTGAATCTATGCCATCGATGAATATCTTTGGGCGTGAAATATTATTTTGCGATCGTGTCCTCATACGTGCAGGTTGAGCATGCATGATGCTATATTTTGCTCATCCACAGTACCAAGAAAGCTGCAGTCGAAGAAAGCTGCGGCGCCAAAGAAATCTATGAGCGGCCAAGAAAGCTCGCAGTTGTTCAATTGAAACACCACCGATGCACCTTCTCCACTCAATGGCTCTCTGAATTCTGCATAGAGTTCTCGGGAGAGATATTGTTAGTTGCAATAGACAAGTCCATGCTACCTACGTCTTTGGACTTCCAACTACTAATGGCACATGATCAATGCTTAGTGAAGGAAGCAAGAGTTCACGGAATTGGAGGACATTTGTTCACTGAGTGGGTGAAAGACTAGCAAAAGGAAAAACAAACTCATCGAAGACAACGTCACGAGAAATATAGACGCCGTCTGTTGAGCGATCGAGACATTTATAACCCTTGTGTTTGGTGCTATAGCCTAGAAACACACATTGCTTAGATCGAAATTGGAGTTTTCTTTGATTATACGGCGAGAAGATTGGGCCAACACGCACAACCAAATACTTTGAACATGGTGTAATCGGCTTGACACCGAGAAGATGAGAATATAGGTGTGTCACCATCAAGAGTTCTAGTGGGAAGACGATTAATCAGGTATGTAGCGGTAAGAAATGCTTCATCCCAAAAGCGAATGGGCATTGATGATTGAGCTAAAAGAGCAAGACCGACCTCAACAATGTGTCGATGCTTCCGTTCAGCTACACCATTTTGTTGGTGTGTGTGAGGACAGGACACACGATGAGAGATTCCAACGGACGAGAAGAACTTGTTTAGTTTGTGATACTCGCCACCCCAATCAGATTGGAGTGACTTTATTTTGTGACCAAGAAGAAGTTCAGCGTGTTGTTGAAACTGAAAAAAGGCCTGTTCCACTTCAGACTTATGTTTGAGCAAGTAAATCCATGAAAACTTACTAAAATCATCAAGAAAGCTCACATAAAACCTAAAACCATTTATTGAAGGAGGGGCTGGACCCCAAACATCAGAGTGCACGAGTTCAAGGGGGCGAGAAGAAACCCTAACAGATTGACTAAAAAGCAATTGATGACTCTTTGCCAGTTGACATGCGTCACAAACATGAGTGACTTTATTTGGAAGACAAGACAAATTATTTGAGCTAAGAATGGACTGAACTACTGACGATGCTGGATGACCCAACCGCTGATGCCAATGATCTGCAGTGAGTTTGACGCTGGAGAAAACTTGATGTAGATGGCTAGAGGATCGGTTGGCAGCAACAGGATAGAGGCCATCTCTACATTGGCCGTGAAGAAGAACTTTCCTCGTGACCTGATCCTTGACACAAAAGGAATTTGGGTGAAATTCAAAGAAGGCATTATTGTCACGAGCAAACTTTCTAACAGATAGGAGATGTTTATCAATTTTGGTACATGAAGAACATTCCTAAGATGAAGTGAGCGATCGATGCCACTAATAGAAGAATAGCCAATATGGGAGATAGACAAACTGCACCACTTGCAACCTGAACTTGATCTCCTCCCTTGTATCGATCCTGATCGTCAATCTATCTAGATCATCGGTGATGTGATCGGTTGCACCACTATCAACATACCAATTTGTGTCTGTCTGGTAATGGCCAGTGGTTGGCATGGACGCCGCATGCGCCATGTGCTGATTCTCTGCTTGATATGCAGGGTTGTATCTCTGGTAGCAACGAAGAGCATCATGACCAGGCTTGCTACAAATTTGACAAGTCGGTCTTGTGGTATTACTCCTCTGGTTGTGACCTTGCCCGATTTAACGAGTTGTCTCTGCCTTGGTTACGGCCACCATTATTACTGCCACGGCCTCTGCCGCGACCAAAACCTCCTCCACCATAGCGCCCTCCTCGGAATGCGCGCTGTTTGCAGAGGAGACAAGATGCCCATCACGTTGCATGCCCTCCTTGCGCATCTCATGGCTCAAAAGATGAGCATAGAGATCAGTTAGTGACAACTCCTCGATCGAGTTGTCAAGGGCGTGAGCGAAGGCATCGTATTCTTCACCAAGACCTGCAAGAATATACGAAACAATCTCCATCTCCTTGAGAGGATGACCAATAGATGCCATCATATCAGATAAACTTTTCATCTTATGAAAATAATCTGACGCAGACAACTCCTTTTTTCGCAGATTAGCGAGTTGAAAACGAAGCTGAACAAGGCGAGCCTTGGATCTGGAAGCAAACATGCCTTCCAAGGCAGTCCAAACTTCTGCCGAAGATGCCATGAACAACACATGACTTAAAATTTCTTCTGAGAGCGATGAGAGAATGGCGCACAACACCTTCTGGTCGCGCTGAAACCAAGCTGTATATGCTGGATTCGGTGCTTGAATTACTTCACCTCCAGCGGACGACACCGAGATGAGTTTTTCCGGTGCCTCGTTGGAGCCATCAACAAACCCAAGCAGACCTTCGCTCTTGAAGATATGGGATCATCTGAGCCTTCCACGAAGAAAATTATCACGGTTTAATCTGACCGTGATGAAGTGTCCAACGCTGGACGTGGAGAGGGCGCCGGTGGCTACCGAGCTCGCCATGTTGATGACGTTAAATCGCGGTGCTGGATTGAGAGTTGTTTGTGGAAGCCATGATTGATCAGAAGAGGCTCTGATACCATGTAAAAAACAATAGGAGATTAGAATTGTGGTATTGCCTGACTTGATAACCGTCACGGCTCTCATCCCTTTACTTATATAGCACAGCACAAACAGATTACAACAAGAAACGCTAAATACAAGGAGATAAATATCAACAGCTAAAGATAGCTTCTATCTATTCTTATCTCTCAACAATCTCATCCTGTTCTATTTCGAGAAATAAATTACATTGCATTGATGTGCAAAATCTGAATAACTGGACTAGCTAGAGTTTGCAACGTGCAGAGGGTCCATCCGATGCACCCCTCTATCCTGAAAAAAATGAGCTGATACAACACCTCTGCGAATATACAAAGTCTCTGTAGTCAAAATGGCAAGTTCGACTAATCTCATAGGCAATATCACATTGCACAAAAATTCCATCATTTTACACTCTTGAATAGGAAAGAACACAAGTCAAAAGTTCTGCCTAGAGAAAAGAATTAGCCTGGATCTGACATGTAAAAATTGTCAATTATCTTAACGCAGACTTGTTACCTAGCCCAGCAAGCATATGTAAAGAGTCCACGCGCGCATAACTACTTGCTTACATAAAGAACAACAATGAATACTAGCGTCCGAACGTCCGATTTTTTTGTTTTTTTCGGACGCCTCTTGAAACATTTTTTGTCTACTCCTGCAACATTTGTTACCAACGCGTGCAACATTTTTTTTGAACGCTTGCAACATCCGTTTACTATAGCATTTCTCGAAGGAAAATGTTGCACGCGTTGGTAGAAAATATTGCACGCGTAGAAAAAAATGTTTCGGAGTGTTAGGACGTCCGATGCCTAGCAAAACCGATATTTATTTCATGGGTTGATTGATTTCTTGTTTTGGAGGACTTTCAGCCATTTTTTCGCTCACTTGGCTGTCGTTCGACTCTATGGCAGTGGCCTCAGCTCTCTTAATTGCCATTTTCTCTCCATTGTTATTTGCTCTTGCATTACTTTTGCCATCTCCTTCATTTGCTTCTCTTCCTTCTCCAATTGCATGTCCATTATGATCTGAGCATTCTTATCAATTGGTTTAAAATATTCATAAATGGCAGTTTCCTGAAAATTAAGATGGATAAGAAGTTCACAAGTTTTTTTTTTTAAAAAAAAATGGAAGCAGGAGCTCTGCCAATCAATTAAAGACAGAGTTGAAGAATTAATCTGTACAGGGAGCGGGCCCTAGTGGCCCGATTAAGCGACTTTCAGGTTCTCAACTCAAGAGTTCTCGGAAAGCCCATGCACGCAGATTAATAGCTTCCTTTATTGTCAATGCTATCTACTGTGTTGTGGTTGACTTGTGTTGGAATGTTTAATCGGTATTGTGAAAAATGTTATGTGCTCAATGGACGAACATGGTACCGCTAAGTGATTAATTGCTGATTAATCAAAATTTAACGGATAATTATGTGTTCTTATTAATATATTTATTTATGTTTAGAATTAATTAGAAATATTTTAGTTATCCAAATTTATTGTAAATTATCCACTCTACAAAACATGTTTTACATTTTATAGTTTATACTTCATCCAAAAGAGACATATTATGAACACTATGACACAATATTATAAACTAATTTATCATACTTAGTCTATAAAAATAATCTTTTTTTGTGATTAAAGGGAAAAACGGATGATTAATAAAAAAATGGCCGATTAATCGTATTATGCGGTCAATTATTTGTTCAATTGTGTTAATTACACTCCAATTAAATTATTCACGACAGTTTAGTCACCTTCACAATTAATCGGCTGACTAATCGGTCAAATCAGCTGTTTTTCACAGCACTGGTTCTCATGTAAGAAGTTCACAAGTTATTACACATTGGTGTACATAACACAGGTGGCATTTGAGTTTTGCCGTCAATCCTATAAAACTGCAGAAGAAACCTAAAACAATCAATCTGTTTGGGAGTCTCCGTTCTCAGGCACTCTGTCTGTACATCAATGAATCCATCTGTACTTTTGTTAATTCTGCTAGACTGCCACTGGTTCTCTGTTTCTCAATCCTCAATCTATCACATTGCGTAGGTGAATTCTGAACTGCACTTCGGTACGCGGTGTTGCTTCCATCTATTCTGATATGAGAGTGGTTTGTTCTGTGATTGATGCTGCTGCTGCATGCGTTTGTTTTATTTTTGTGCCTGCGTGTGGCTAGCTAGCATCGTGGGTTTGCTAAAAATGAAAGGAATCTGAGGTGTGTCGACCATCGATCGATCACCTTCTCACTGCTCGATGAGTTGCAGTATGAGTTTCTTCCATTGATCGATCGCCTCTCACTGCTTGTTGTGTAGTTGTACAAAGTATGAGCTTATGGTGGCTCTTACCTTAGTGTCTGGGTGTAGCTTGACGAGCGTTTGCTGTGTGGTTGAAATAAGTAAGCAGGAGCCATGCGTGCCTGTGTGCATCTTCATGGCTGCGCGAGTATGACCTATGAGAGTGTTTGCTATGTATCTGAACCAAGAGGCAGCTGGTTGTGTGCTTGCATGCGCACGAACGTTGTTGTATGTGTCTTTGTTATTAAGCTTTTGAAATAAACAGCAGCTGTACATGTGTGCCGGCTGTTGCATTCACCTGGCCGTGTGTGATAGTGTGAATCATCGAGTTATATATATAGTTTGTGTCTGATTTGTGCATGGATGCATCAATTAGGAGGAGATGTTCTACCCTGGAAATAGAGGCTGGAGTACTTTTTTTTTTGAAAGAAACGGCAGGAGCTCTGCCAAATGCATTAAGAGAGGGTAAACCACAATCCATTCACATAAAGAAAAGGAGATCCAGAAAAGCAACAACACCCTAAAAGGAAGGAAAGGAAAAAAAACTCCCCGGTTGAAACCCGGGGGACCGGCCTAGAAGCACTTAGAAAGAACCGGTTACAGAACAGTATGACGCCCCGAAAGCAGCTTGGCGGTTGCGGATGTCCTGAGTGATGGCGCCGGCCACCTGTTGTACCGTGCGGTAGGAATTATTGAAAATCCTATTATTTCTCTCTTTCCAAATGTTCCAGAGGGTATATGCGACAGCCCCATCAAAATCCTTCCGTCTGCGTCGAGGAAGTAGCCGCCGAGTGTTTGTCCACCAAGACACATTATCAAGCTGTCCCGACGGCGGCCGCGCGCCGAGGCCGACCTGTACGAGGCTTAGAATAACCCGCCAGACCTGTCTTGCAAACAGACAAAATAGCAACATATGGTTGGATGTTTCAGATTCGTTGCCACAAAGAACGCACATAGTGGAATGTGGCCACCCCCTGGCCGCGAGCCTGTCAGAGGTCAGAAGCCTGTCATGCCACTACATTGGCAAAAGTGATTACCACTAGATTCGTCACATAGTACAACTAATGTGAAAAGAATTCAGAAGTGCTATTTTCAGTTAAGCTTCTGATTATCAATGCTATTACACTGAGGAATTATGAATTTTGAGTAGGGACAGCAGGATATAGTGTGTTGCATGCCTCTGAAGTCTGAACCTGATGCCAAAGTTCAAAGCTTGATCGCATGGTCGTATGCATTGCCGGAAAGCTTTGTTTCTCGGTGTTTGCATTTCGTTTTCTTCTGCGTCGCACTTTTTGGCGACCTTTATGTTGGATTTGATCTTGGCTTAACTGTCACCTTAATGCTGATTCGAAATTTAAGGAGGCAGTTACCAATCTTGTGCCTTGATCGGAGGCACAATCAACTAATGGTTGTGGTCCCATGTCAGACAGCGCATATTTAAAGAAAGGAAAGCCGGATCTCTTTGGTGATTAGTGAAAACCGAAAGATGAAAAGGCAATCCCTAATATCTAAAACCCTAAGATCGATCATTGAGTGCGCTGGACTGACGTGAAGATCATCTACCGAAGGTCATCTCCATCGTCTTCTTTCTTCTTCATCGCGCTCAGGTTATTAAGGATTCGTGACTATCACTGAGGAGGATTTCGGTGCTTCTACCTCTCTATTGCTGGGATTCATCTTCTACACCGGCTACCGTTTCTTCACCGACGCCAAGAGCATCTACCGACAACCCTAATGGCTTTGTCTTCACCGGGTCAGTGATTCACCTAATGTTTAATTTCCGCACCTATTTGTGATCAAGTTTTAGACTAGTTGATGACTTAGATAATCCTAATTCTATCATTTGGTATCAGAGCAGATCTAGCCTAATCTTGATCCCATCAAACCCAGTTTAGACCCTTATGTTTCGGTTTTGAGCTTGTTCTTGTCGGATTAAGTGTTGATATATGTTCTTTTGGCTCAGATTAGCATTGAGAAGGAGGGGAAAAGGATATATTCAAACCCATCCGGACCCTAAATACCCAAAATTCCAAACCCTAATCCCAAAATTTGTCCCCAAATTCAAGCAAACACTTAGATCTAACTGAGGGGTTTTTTCGGGCTTACTTCGATTCGGTGTTGTCCCCGCCATTTCGCTCGCCATCGCACGCCTTAGCCGCTTCGCACGCGCGCCGAGCTTGCGGCTCTTCCTCACGGAGCCGCTGGCTGCTTGTTCTCCCGCTCCGCTAAGGCGCACAGATGGCTCGGCTCCGCCAGTGCGCGTCGCCGGCCGCTTGTCTTCGCTTCCGCCTCGCCCGCCATTGCAGCCGCCCGCTGCGCATTCTTCGGGAACGAGAAGAGGAAATGCGCTAGGGTTTTCTGCCTGCGCCGTTTTGTTCGTCCCAGGTAGAATCCAGTCCGTCCATCTGATCGGACGGCTGAGGTTTCGCTTTCGCGCGGGCCGGCGCTCCGCTTGGGCCGTGCAGCGCATTTTGGCTGGGCCGCATTTCTTGCTTTCGGCTCTTGAACTGGGTTGGCTGGCGCAATTGGGCTGTCAGGCCGATTTTGTTTTTCCTGGGCCGGCTTCTTGTGTGGGCTCGTGAATTGGGCTCTCTTGGGCATTGCTTATGCTTTTAGGTCGGGCCGCCTCAGGCCTGGTGGCTCTTTTTTTGGCCGCATGAGTTTTGGGCTTGAGCATAATGGTTAGCACATTTTATTTTGTATTTATTCTGTCTCAATTATTTTCAAAGAATGATAATTGTTTAATTATTTATTTCTGAGCATTTATGTTATGTTTAATCTTATGATTAATTTATGGATTAATTGCTAAATGAGACAATTAATTTTACGTCATGATTATTTCTTAGCATTATCTCTAATTAAAATGGAATCAAGGGGAAATTTCAATTGGAGATTATTGTTTAATGTTTAAAATTGGGATTATGTTATGACTATAATCGTATACTGACCAACGTTGTTTATGATCATGTGTCATCCATAAGATAATTTAGTTCTTTTCGTTTCTGCCCAACGGTGATGCGAAATAGAACTTTAAATTTTGTCATTAGCATGATTATTAATCGACCAACATAAGGTTCGATTTTGGGGTGAGGTGAGTAAAGCGTGGTTAAATTTTGGGCTTTAATTAATTTCAGTGCATTTTCTTATGATTAATGTTGTTCTTCTTTATGCACTGCAATAATTAATGTTGCCCAGTAATAATGCATCATTTTATACATCCTTTTGGTTAATGTTTAGTTGTCCTAAGTGATGTAATTATGATAATTGAAGAATGCACAAAGTTAGTTAATATTTTCTGGCCTATTATGATTAAGTTTGTCTCAAATCAAAATGGAACCAACGGGAAATTTTGATTTGGAACTATAACCAAGTTTTGGACATTAATATACTTAAGTATTGGCTTTTTATGGTTGTATTTCGACCAAAGTTGTTTATAATCATGAATTGTCAAAATTTATTGCTCACTGATGAAATGTTTTAAATCATAAGCCATACATTATTAATGAGCCCTTTTTTAGGCATAAGTTTTAGGCTGGTTTTTGGATGCTTTCTCAGATAGGCCACAAATAATGTTTTAGTGCATTCCGAGAATAAGTTAAGATGGGATTATTTAAATACTATGATTTTGCCTGAGTTGTTCATATGTTGTAATTTTTATGCCCTAAATTCTGAGCTTAAGTTTTTCCTTTATTTTCAATTTAGCATTTAATTTACTGCTCATTAAATATTAATTGTTTACGCTTCCACAATTTAGTACTTGATGTCTAATACTCAGTAATTTTTATCATGTAATTAATTTTGTCTCTTATTAATGTATTCTACCTTAAGACAATGTGATTATGATTAATTAAATGCTTCATGACTATATATCGACAACGTCTTTTATGGGTCGTGTGACATTTAATTAATTTTCATATTAATTAAGTTATTGAATCTTTTCAAGCATTTATATGATAAAGACTACATTATGATTAAGATATCTTTGATTAAGATGGAACCAACGAGAAGTCTTAATCAGAGATTTAATGAAGTTTTTGGGATTATGATTGTGGCCATAATTGCATTCTGACCAAAGTTGTTTTGCAATTATGTACTATTCCCATAGATTAAGTTCTTTTCCGTTATGTACCCAAAGGTACTACAATTTAGAACTATGGTTATGTTTTGGGCTTATGTTGTGACACGCGGTTATATTCTGACCAAAGTTGATTATAGTCGTGTGTCATCCCATAGCTTTTCTAATCAAAATGGAACCAACGAGAAGTTTTGGTTAGAGATATCATGTTGATTTAAGGATTACGTTTATGGCTCACTATTACAAACTGACTAGCATGTTTGTGATCATTTGCCATCCCCATTAGTGAATCCAGTTATTCTTCGCTTTCTACCAAAATGTGATGCGAAGATGGATCACGATTCTTTCCTCATGTTAAATTCTTCTTCGTTTTGCCCAATGGTGAAGCTTAATTAGAATTATTAAGTTTTGTCATTAGCATGTTATTAACCTGATTAGTGTCGGGTTAATTTCATGACAGACAATCATTCACATTTTTGTGAAATGTCCCTATTATCAATTCAACCATAAGTTCTTCAGCTACTTCTAGTACCCTAATAATTTGCCACTCCTAACATTGGTCCTCGTTAAAATGCCACTCGGGCCCACTGTCATAGACACAAAAGGTCCCACATGTCATTGAGAGAAGAGTGGCATTTTACCGAGCGGCAATATCAGGGGTGGCATTTTATCAATTTTTTCTAATAAGAAATAGAGTAATTTATTAGTGTATTATTCTCGAGGTTATTGATTATACACACAAACATAATGTTGATGATTGGCTCCTATTAGAAGAAGCATCTAATAACTTAGATATTGACAAAAGGTTCAATATTCTGATGAATAGGGGGAGCAATCCTCCAATTAAATTATGACAATACGACAATAGTAGAAAAGCATTATGAAACTCCTCAAAAGTTCTTACTATTATACTGTTCATAAAAGTGCTTAAAGTCAATGAGTTAGGACATTAAAAAAAATATTACTGAAGCCTTTCTAATTCACTTCATTACTGAAGAATGAGAAGTGAACTATAATTGTGCCCATAAATGTGTTCATTCATAAAGAAAGTTGGCTAAATATTAAGACTGTGTTTATGCTACCAACATTACCTCAAGACTATGAAAGTTTTAAAGCGAAGTCTTAGAGAATGAATAAGAGGCTAATATTGAAGTTGTTGGAAATTTTCCATCAGTACTAAGTTATGTTTTCACCCTCCATCCTAATAATGTAATTTATGTTCCCATTATAAAAGTGTAAGCAAATTACCTTTTATAATGGAAATTACACTTTTATAAATTATTTGGAGAGCATTAAATATGTTGCTAACTTTAATAGAGTAAATATTTATGAGAGTTCATCGAAATTGTGGCATTGACGCTTGTACCACATTTCGAAAGGGAGAATGGAACGTCTCATTAAGAAAATAGAAGCTTCATTATGTGAGACATAAACCCCATAAACAAATTATTTACTCTATTAAAGTTACTCTCCTTGTCAATAAGTTTAATGGATGGGAGGATTAAATAAACACATTACACTATTAAAAAAATTAAGTTACTTATAAAGCTTGACTAAAGGGTAACACTGTTTTTTGAACCACTGAGTTGATAAAAATGTTGATTCTAGTGGGAGCTCTGAGACAAGGTAAAACTATACTTGATACAATCGTGCTTATGTTCTAATGTCGATAGTCTGAAAGAATAGCAATCATTGTCTCTAAAAGTTCCACATCCAGTTGATTCTGGAGTTTATGATAATGCGAGTCTCACATAAAGATACCTTAAGTTTTAACCTTAAGACCAGTGGGAGTAAATTTAACATCTTAGCTGTTTGTATGAACTTAATTGTTTATATAGATGATGCCTTGTTGGCTATCAGCAATAGGGACATTAATGTTTGTCTTGGTGATGTGTCTCATGTTTTGACTATTAAGATTCACCAGGATAGGTCCAACATTAAGGGAGTTTACTCCGATTATTAAGGGGCGATATAAGTTTTTTTACGCTCTAATTGTCATGAACATTATGTATACTTAAGTTTATATGCCCTTATTTAACGCTTATAACCGTGGATACTTGGCGGTATTAATCCGAGATTGGACCACCGAAAACTACTAAAGACAACTTTGCATCATAGGCAAAATGCTAATGATTACATGCTCACATATAAGAAGTCTGATAATCATAAAGTTGTGGGTTATTCAGACACAAATTATGCAAGGTGTGTTGATATTAAGAAATCCACATTAAGTCAAATCTTCAACCTTGCAGAAAGAGCCATATTGTGGAATGGCTCTAGTCAATATCTTAAAACGTCATTAATGATGCAAGTAGACTTGTGGCATGTCATAAAACTATTAGATAATAAGAAAACCATAATAGGCTGTTGTGGTTTAAGAATAACAAAATTTATTTTGGCTTAATATTCTATCCTGGAATTTATTATGTAATAGTGCAATTTTTCTTCGAGTAACAACATGTCAAGTTGTGCTGCCAAACACATGACGTTGTGAAAGATGTAATCCAGAATCGAATTATTGATGTTCAGCCTATAAGAATTGAGTATCATGTTTATTATATAAGTTTATGCATCGTGTTTAGTTCAATGATTCCCTGTTAAAGGCTTGTCTCAAAATTAATGCCAGCATAAAACTTATTGACAGCCTATACTTCTGGGACAAATTGAGATCTCAAAAACTTCGATTCTGGAAATTACAAAGTTCGTTTTCACCTTTTAAATGTGCACATGATGTCAATGAAAACAAACTGCACAAAAGGACCATAAGAATACAAACCAACTCCTGTTAAGTTTAAGTGGCTATCCTATCGAGATGGAATAGTACTCTATAGATGATGGGGTTTCAGTGGCATTAATTGACCGCTGTAACGCATTACCTTGGTGTGCTGTTCTGTTTAGTGTGGAATTATGTTAGCCTTACGATCAAGTGGGAGAATGTTGGATTTGATCTTGGCTTAACTGTCACCTTAATGCTAATCCGAAATTTAAGGAGGCAGTTACCAATCTTGTGCCTTGATCGGAGGCACAATCAACTAATGGTTGTGGTCCCATGTCAGACAGTGCATATATAAAGAAAGGGAAGCCGGATCTCTTTGGTGATTAGTGAAAACCGAAGATGAAAAGGCAATCCCTAATATCTAAAACCCTAAGATCGATCATTGAGTGCGCTGGACTGACGTGAAGATCATCTACCGAAGGTCATCTCCATCGTCTTCTTTCTTCTTCATCGCTCAAAGTTATTAAGGATTCGTGACTATCACTGAGGAGGATTTCGGTGCTTCTACCTCTCTATTGCCGGGATTCATCTTCTACACCGGCTACCGTTTCTTCACCAACGCCAAGAGCATCTACCGACAACCCTAATGGCTTCGTCTTCACCGGGTCAGTGATTCACCTAATGTTTAATTTCCGCACCTATTTGTGATCAAGTTTTAGACTAGTTGATGACTTAGATAATCCTAATTCTATCACTTTACTGATGTATTCGTGACATGGTCAAATCTGAATTGCAACTAGAAGGAATACTGCTGTCTGCTGTTAACTACAGAATGCAGCATCTGCTGTTAAACTGAATATTGCTGAACGTTGCAGAGTAAGGATAGATACATGCATACGGTGTTTTGGATGCGTCTCTGAAATGATCATGCCTTTTGTGGAACATATGAGATTTGGATATTTGCCACTCTTCAATTTCAAACTTCGACGCCATATACAAATCATGCCACTGGAGTGGCATTTTTTGTACGTGGCGTCGAATTTTCACGTTGAAGAGTGGCAAATATCCAATTAATTCTATGTTTTGTTTATTGGCGCGTACATTTGTAACCATTCCATTGCACTCATGTGGTGAAGTCAGTATTACTGGGATGGGGGGTTCGAACTTATGCATGATTGTCTAGTAGAAACATGATTAATTTCTTATATGTCATTGAATATTTGCGAAATTCGTTATTGTCTCACCTACAAGCAAGACAATGGGTGGACGCACTAGGGCCATATACAAAAAAATTCTACCGCACTAGGGCCATATACTCCCTCAGTTTCTGAAAAGATGATATTCTAAGTTCTTATACTTCCACTAAGACACATCTATAAAAGAGTGCATTATCTCTCTTTATTATATCTTTAGATGGTATGTATTACTCTAGTGCATAGCAATAAATAACATTGAAAATAGCTAAGGAAAGGGGTATAGAAGGAAAAAAAAGTAAAAGGTCACCTTAAAATTAAATGTAGAATGATATGTATTTAAAAACAAAATTTTGAAAGCTATAAAGACATATATTCGGAGGGAGTAGCTTCTATGACACCGCTCTTAGAAAAATGACATACGGCAAACACGGATCTCATAGCCCTTCATCTTCCCCAAATGAAAACCACCATGACTTGGAAATATCTCGTAGCTTCCACGACGACAAACCACTAGACGGTGGACGCGGAGGCGATGGTGATAGTCCATGGGCTTCAGGCAGCGCGGACTTGGCGAGGGCGTGCAGGCCATGGTAACCGACCAAATCGGCGTGCCGTGGTGCCTGTGAGAGCACACGGGTTGCAGACGCGGCGCGCGGGAGTCGATGATGATGGCGCGTGTAGCAGTTGCGAGGGCGGCGAGCCACACGACAAAGCGCACGGTGAGAATTAGCGACGAGAAGAAGGGCGTGGTGCTGTGTCGGTGCCGGCGCCGGTGAGGGTGAGCGGGAGTGGTGATGCTGACAAAGTTTCACCGACATTAGTGCGCAAGAAGCTATGACAATAGAGCAACACAAAGTCAGCGTCGGGCTATTGATGCACAAGCAGTGGTTGGGATAGCTTGCTCAGGACCAGGGATGGTATTTGTGCATTATCCATATGCCCGTGGGTAAATACCCTAATAGAAGTGAGTATAGACTATTAGGTAATTGGGTTGAAAAAGACCTAGTAAATTTCAAAAATTTATTGTGGATGCGAGGTTTACTCGGTCCCTGTGGTTTCCAATGCGAGATTATATAACGAATAATAGCCTTAAGGATGTTTATTTCGATATCCACATGACCTCTTCACGTGTGTATAGTAGTGGGGATGTTCAACTTGATGGAACATGCAAGGAGAAGATTGGCCCCAGCGATCAAGTGAGCCCGCAACAGCTTGTGCTAGCAGATCAGCACAGTGATGTCCTCAGCACGGTTGGCGATGCCCCGATGCATGCTTTCCCACAGCCTCCGGCTACAATTTATTTCAAGTTTCTATTATTTTTTATTGTACTTGGCATGAACTCTTTCTTTTAATTTAAGCCGTTATAACTTGAGTTTACTAGATAGATGGTTAGATATTTTTCTTTAAATAATAATATACAATGTCTACTATAGTTCAACTTTGTTAGGGTACATTGGATTAAGAGCTAGATGTTTGCTTTTTTGTAAGAATTTCTACCTTATTTCTCTTTTTCTTAGCAGCCTAATATACAATAGATGGCCAATATTTTATCGTGTCCTTGCCAAATTGTGGCTGGGATTAGGGGGGTCCACTCCATTGTGCCCTATAAATCCCTCCGGGATGGGCTTGCCTAGGAAATTCCCTAGCTCTCAAACAAGGCCTCAACGGATCTCAGCAACACGGATTTCTATCATAAAAAATGTACATACAAATTTACATATTTTAAAAGTAGAAAAAATCATCATCCACAAAAAGCACTATGGGTGAGGTAAAAAAATGCTACGTACAAACCTCTTCACCTCTGCTTCCAAACTTGGGGATCAGGTTTCGCTTAGAACCATCGAAAATTGTGTTTTGTGTGCTCCAGCAAATGTAAGCATAAATGCGGAAACTATAAGATCATTTAGAACATTTTGATTCAACCATATAAGCAACTTTTATAGTGCAGAAGCACAAATCATTCTTCATATGTGCAAAAGCACAAACCCACCTTGAGACATATTAGCAACACTTTGCATATCGAGTTTTTCTCTCCTCTCTTCCTTCTACTAATATAGTTCTTTTGATGGCTAAAGAACCGAGATTTCTTTTATATGTGTACTATTCTTTTGTTTCTTCGCACATCCTTGATGTACAGGAGGAGTCTCCTTTTATAGCCAAGGAGAGGTTCCTCTGTAACATTCCTCCTAAAGAAGTTTCATATGCATGCATTAACCAAAAGAGTTACCAATTAAAAGCAAGGAGTTTTTAGCATTTAGACAAGCAGTTTCAGCACTTAAAACTTTGATCACATTTAAGACTTTAATACATGTAGCCAAGAATTCATCACTTATTCTAATTGCAGCAATACATGTATAGAAACTGATGCTTAGATGTAATTCCTCCTGTAACATTATGCTTAATAACACTAAATAGTACACAAATAAATATTTGGAAGGGAGAGGGGAGGGATTTTAAACCTCATGATTCTTAATCTTTTAGTCTAGCAACCATCACACTAAGACCTTTTATAATAAGAACCATTCTGTAATTTACATGGGCCATATTATGTTAAAATAATTTAACAATCTCCCACTTAGCCCTTGTAAAAAACTTGATGATTCAATAAACTTTTAGATGTACACCTTTCATCAAATCTATCAAGTCATCGCTAAATTGAATTGTGGCGATAGAATCATGGCGGTCACAAGTCATACAGTGACAAGATTCCTTCCATGTATCACAATCGACATAATCCAAACTGACTTTAATGGGAAACTTTCATTGTTATCTAATACAACCATAATTGTATACGCGATAATAAGAATAACCAGCAAAACAATACTTTTATTGAATTCATAAGTTCATACGAGCAACTCAAAATCATGTATATATATACTCATCATTCTAATAGGGATTTACCTGTAATACCCATCCTCTCAACATGGCCACTAAAAGTCTTGGGCGGCAGTCCCTTAGTTAATGGATCTGCTATCATTAGATCTGTACCAATATGCTCAATTGATACCTTTCGCTTTTGCACTTCTTCTTTTACCGTTAAGTACTTCAAATCCATATGTTTTGCTCCTTTCGAATACTTGTCATTTTTGGAGAAGAAGACTGCAGCGGAATTGTCACAATAAATTCTTAAGGGCTTTTCAACATTATCAACAATATGAAGGCCAGACAAAAAATTCCGCAGCCACAGTGATTGAATAGTGGCCTCAAAGCATGCCACAAATTCAGCCTCCATAGTGGAAGTAGCAATGACAGATTGCTTTCCACTCTTCCATGAAATTGCTCCTCCAGCCAAAAGGAACAAATAGCCAAATGTAGACTTCCTTGAGTCCATACATCCGGCATAATCTGAATCTGAGTAGCCGATCACTTCAAGATGGCTCGATCTCCTATATGTGAGCATATGATCCTTGGTGCCTTGCAAATACCGAAGAACCTTCTTCGTAGCTTTCCAATGATCCATTCCAGATTACTTTGATACCGACCAAGCATTCCAACAAAGAAAGTCGATATCCGTCGAGTGCATGTCAAAGCATACATTAAGCTCCCAACAACTGATGCGTATGGAATAGATTCCATTTCCTTCTGTTCCAAATCATTTTTTGGACATTGCATTTCACTAAATTTGTCCCCTTTCTGAATTGGAACAATTCCCGCGGAGCAATTTTCCATACTAAATCTCTCTAATATTTTGTTAATATAACCTTTCTGAGACAGTCCCAATAATCTATGATCTCTATCACGGAATATTTCTATTCCAATCACATAGGATGCCCCACCCATATCCTTCATTTCAAAATTATTGGAGAGAAATTTCTTTACATCATGCAACAAAGATTTATCATTAGTAGCAAGCAGAATGTCGTCAACATATAAGACTAAAATAATAAACTTGTTCCCACTGACCTTCATGTAGATACACCGATCAACGGTATTTTCTACAAAACCATACTTCAAAATGGTATCATTGAACTTTATATACCATTGTCGAAAAGCTTGTTTCAGCCCATATATTGACTTCTTTAATTTACACACCAATTTTTCTTTTCCTGGAACCAAGAATCCTTTAGGTTGGTTCATATACACTTCTTCATCCAAATCACCATTTAGAAAAGCGGTCTTCACATCCATCTGGTGAAGCTCTAAATCATAATGTGCTACCAGAGCCAAAATAATTCTCAAAGAGTCCTTCTTTGAAACTGGAGAGAAGGTCTCCTTGTAGTCAATACCTTCTTTTTTAGTGTAACCTTTGGCGACAAGTCTAGTCTTATATCTTTCAATGTTGCCTTTTGAGTCGCGTTTGGTCTTAAAGACCCATTTACACCCGACTTGTTTTGAACTTTGCAGCAACTCGACTAGTTCCCAAATTTTATTGTCATCCATTGATCTCAACTCTTCTTTCATGGCATCAAACCACTTTTCAGAATTATCACTTTCCATGGCTTGCTTAAATGAGATTGGATCATTTTCAATACTCAAGTCACATTCATGTTCAAGTGAATAAACCACATAATCATCTGAAATGGCTGGTCTTTATTCCGTACAGACCTTCGCAATATCCTTTCATGTGGAATTTCCTTTTCAGTTGTGACTTGCACATTAGTAGCTGGTTCAATAGTTGTATTTTCTACAATGTTGTGTAACGGTGATACAACAATGCTGGGAGTAGGGTTGGATTTAATTTCTTTGATATCCACATTTTGTGGATCACCACTCCCACTAATTTCACCATTCTCTATGAACCGAGCATTTCCAAACTCAACTATTCTTGTACTATGGTTAGGACAGTAAAATCTGTACCCTTTTGATTTTTCAGAATAGCCAATGAAGTAACCACTAATGGTCTTTTCATCGAGCTTCTTTTCATGTGGATTGAATATTCTTACTTCTGCTGGGCAGCCCCAAACATGCAGGTGCCTCAAACTAGGTTTCCTTCCCGTCCACAGTTCATAAGGAGTCTTAGGAACTGACTTACTAGGAACCCTATTTAGCAAGTACACAGCAGTTCTTAATGTGTGCATCCATAAAGATAAGGGTACATCATTGTAACTTAACATGCTCCTAACCATTTCCATGAGAGTACGATTCCGCCTTTCAGCCACCCCATTTAGTTGAGGTGTTCCGGGCATTGTATACTGTGCACAAATGTCTCGGCTTTCAAGAAACTTTGCAAATGGACCTGGACATTGTTCACTTTCATCAAACATTCCAAAATATTCACCACCTCTATCCGACCTCACCACCTTGACTTTCCTATCGAGCTGCCTTTCCACCTCATTAACGAACACCTCTAGGATGCTCGTAGCTTGAGACTTTTCATGCAGCAAGTATAGGTAACAATAACGTGAGAAGTCATCAATAAAGGTGATAAAATATTTTTCACCGCCCCAGGAAGGAATGTCAAAAGGACCACAAATATCAGTGTGTATTAACTGTAACAGTTCAGTACTTCTTGTAGCTGGGTGCTTTGATATGTGTGAGGTTTGCTTGCCCTTGATGCAATCTACACACACATTCCAGTCAACAAAATCCAATTGAGGTAAAATTTTACTTTTCACCAACCTCAAAACTCTTTCTTTGGATATGTGACCCAATCTTTTGTGCCACAAGAAAACAGAACGCTCATTATGTGCACTACGTTTGTTACCAATAATATGTTCAACATGAAATAGAGATTAAGAAAAATCAGCATTAAGATTGAAGCGGTATAAACCATCAATTAAAGTACCGGAACCATAATAGTACTTATTCTTATATAATGAAAATATACCGTCTCCAACCATACACTTAAAACTTATTATATCCAACTTTCCCATAGATACTAAATTTCTAATACATTCAGGAACATAAAGACACTCCTTCAGATCTAAGAGTAGACCGATATCAAGGATTATTCTATAAGTCCCGATCCCTTCAATTCGTGCCTTCATTCTGTTCCCCATGTACAAAAACTTTTCAGATCCGCGTATGGGTTGGATTGAAAGGAATCCCTTTTTGTAACACGTGAAACATGAGTAGTAGCACCAGAATCTAACCACCAGGTATGGCTAGGAACTTCAACAAAATTTGATTCAAAGCATACAGAAACATAATGTATACCTTTTTGTTCGAACCATTTCTTTCTCTTAGGACAATCCTTCTTGAAATGACCGACCTTCTTGCAGAAGTGGCATCTCAGCTTTTTATGGATTTGGCCATCACTAACTTGATGTGGAGCCTTGTCCTTACCCTTCTTCCCTGGCTTTTCCTTACTACTACTTGCACCTCTGTGCATTGTAAGATGAACAGAGTGATCCTTTATTTTCTTTAATCTCCCTTCTTCCTAAACCAATTGGGCTTTACATTCTTGAAGGTTCCATTTTTCTTTTATGGTGTTATAATGCACCTAGAACGAGCCGAATTCAGGAGGTAGGGAGTTCATGATGAATTGGACCAGAAATGATTCACTTACGTTCATTCCCATAGATGTTAACTTTGCGGCAATATTTGCCATGCTAATCACATGATCATGCACGGGAATAGACCAATCAAATTTCTTGGTCGTTAGTTCACTCATAAGACTCCCAACTACAGACTTGTCTGTAATGTCTGATTGAGAATACTCTTTTAGCTTCGTCATGAATTCCTTTGCATTATCAGTTTTAGGCAATGACGGCTTGACATTTTCAGCAATTGTCAAGCGCATCAAGTTCAAGCTTAGCCTGTTAGACCGTTCCTAGGCTTCATAAAGGGAACGATCCTCATCAGTACTTTCATCTGTAATGGCTGCAGGCTTTTCATCAAGAACTAATGCTAGATCTAAGTCCATAACACCCAGTTGAAACCGGATCTGTTCAGACCAATCAACATAGTTTAGCCCATTAAACTTGACAAGCCCAAAACCCTGACTCATTAAATTAATGGATGCTGCAAAATTTAATATGTTCACAGATTAATACTTTGAGTAAACAAAATAGATTCATGCAATAACAAACTTTAAGTGTGCATCTAAAAACATCTTTGGATGAAATTTAGATACATGGCTGAAATCAATAATGATGCTAAATAAAAAACTTTAATAGATAATCAACTATACTCAAGTCAATATGCATGCTATCTTTGGATAAACTAACAAATTGACCAGGCATATTGATTAACCTCTTTCATATCATCCATTGTAAGCAATGGTCCACCTTTGGGCGACCTCCTAGCATTACAATTCGTGAACTCAATTGTTCATTATATTTTTCAATTAACAGCATCAAATAGAATATGAACAATTGAAATGCTCAACTAAATATTTATGATCCTTTTTTAAGCAAGGCCACTTTGGTGACAATCATGCTTTCAATAATATGAATATTTAATTAGCATATCACTTTTAATTATGCTCATAAGAATAAACTGTGATCTTATGAACAAAGAAAAAAAATCCATCTTTAAACATCACAGACAGACACAATCATATTTCTTTCATATTATCCAAATAACAATACTGGAAAAGAAATAACATTTTATTGCTCTAAATAACATTACTATGACGAATCACGCAATTGCATAAGGAAAAACTATGAACAAATGCAATTTCACTTATGCGTTTACATCATACTACAAAAGAACAATTATAATGGTAAATCAAAAGAGCTAAAAACATGGCTCTGATACCAAATGTAAGCATAAATGCGGAAGCTATAAGATCATTTAGAACATTTTGATTCAACCATATAAGCAACTTTTATAGTGCAGAAGCACAAATCATCCTTCATATGTGCAAAAGCACAAACCCACCTTGAGACATATTAGCAACACCTTGCATATTGAGTTTTTCTCTCCTCTCTTCCTTCTACTAATATAGTTCTTTTGATGGCTAGAGAACCGAGATTTCTTTTATATGTGTACTATTCTTTTGTTTCTTCACACATCCTTGATGTACAGGAGGAGTCTCCTTTTATAGCCAAGGAGAGGTTCCTCTATAACATTCCTCCTAAAGAAGTTTCATATGCATGCATTAACCAAAAGAGTTACCAATTAAAAGCAAGGAGTTTTTAGCATTTAGACAAGCAGTTTCAGCACTTAAAACTTGACTGTTACTCAGCACTTTAATACATGTAGCCAGCAATTCATCACTTATTCTAATTGCAGCAATACATGTATAGAAACTGATGCTTAAATGTAATTCCTCCTGTAACATTATGCTTAATAACACTAAATAGTACACAAATAAATATTTGGAAGGGAGAGGAGAGGGATTTTAAACCCCATGATTCTTAATCTTTTAGTCTAGCAACCATCACACTAAGACCTTTTATAATAAGAACCATTCTGTAATTTACATGGGCCATATTATGTTAAAATAATTTAACAGGAAAATATTAAGAACCATAATATCTTTAGGAAAAGCAAAGCTGCTGGCACAGAAACTTCATCCTTTGGAAAAAGAGAAAAAGGGAGGCGAGAAGCAAAGGACCCAGCCAAACAAACAATACACTGGGAGTCTGGGACAAGAAGCAAGGAATCATTGTTTACGCTTTAGCTTAAGGGAGACTGTAACATCCCAAAAAAATTGAAAGAAAGAAAAATAAAAATTTGAAATTTGAAAATAGAACTGAGTAAAATTTTTAACTGAAACCAAGATTTTTCATTCTAAATACCATCTTTTTCTTCATTTTCTTGTCCTTCAACCTAAAGGACAAAAAGAATGCGTTGCTAATTAAAACTTTCCACCCAAAATAAACAAACTTTAAAAATGAGTTGAAGATGTGATCTTATTTTGAACTCCCATCTTTTGAAAATTTTCTGACTTTGATAACTATTCTTAGATTTTTTGGCTTTAAAGAAAAATCAATTAATGAATTAGTACAAGAGTAAAAGTAAAAGGTAAAAGATGAAAGTAAAAGCCAGAAAAATAATATTAATTATTTGAAAGGTCCCCATCACATCTTGTCAGCTGTAAAAATATTTTAATGAATTATGGAAAGAAGTAAATAATGAAGTGGCATGTTTTAACTTCAAAATAATGACATGGCAGAATTTTGCAAAAATAATAAAAGCTTTTATCTGGATAAAATTTTTACCATGTCTACCTCATAACATTATTAACATCTGGTAAAAATATTGAAAACTTATAATTAAATTTAATGCCTTTTAAAATTCAAAAACAGAAATCATGAAAAATCTGAAATCTGCAATGTCAGAATTAATAAAAAATAAATATGCAGTATTGTGATCTGGAAATTTTATAAAAGACATATTAGCCCATATAAAAGTCTCTCAAAAATTTTCAAGAATTTTTGAATCCATCTTCATCCTCAAATAAAATAAAAACTTAAGTGAACAAATAAAGCAGTCAAAATTGTCAGAATTGTTATAATTTTTCTGTTAGAGGTCTTAACCTGAAAATTTTACAGTAGGGTGAGAACTGTCTCTAGATTACTCAGTGAAATTTTTAAAAAATATCCAGTCATTAATGCTACCTCGTTCGTTGCGCTTGCCCTAATGCTGTCTAGTCTGCTGGTAATTGTTAGTCTTCTATTTCACTAACAGTGGACCCGACAGCCCTGCTCAGCTTTCTTCCTCGCCAGCAACGCTTGCCCATGCTGTGATCACAGCCATGCCCTGGCAATCAGTCATAGTTGTCTTAATTGCCATTGCAAATCAAGCAAATCAACTCAGCCCCTTGTCACTGCCGAATCACATCGCCATCCATGCCTCGGCCGCTCCGACGCATGCCCATGCCCAGCTTTAAGCCATCCCAAAACTTTGCCACAATAGTTCAATGATCCGAAGCTATCTCAGAATTGGCTCTTGTTTTCCCTGCCTCGGCCAAATCCCTCACCACTGCCATATCAAGCAACCTTGCAGCATCTCTGAGCAACCTTGGCTTCTGTCACCCCCAGCCAGCTCCGCTCTTGCCATATCTCTGTCACGGCAAGTTCCTCCGAGCAAAACTCCTGCCACGACAAGCGAATGGTGATCAGAACGCTGCCATGGCGGAGCGTCTCCTTCTCCAGCACCCGCGCATAAGCTCCACCACAGGGCCAACCAAGCTCGCATGTTGTGCCGAACCACTTCACTACCCGCTTAAGCCCCCCAAACCACACCCCAAGCATCTGCATACCCCCTTTGGACTTCACCAACCGAAAGCGCCTCCAAAATCCTTCGGCGCTGCCGTTTCCACCAAGGGTCGAACCGTCGAAGCATTGCACCAAGTTTCCAATCAAGAGCTTCAGTGAATGAAAATCAAATTCAATTGGCATGAAACATCCATAGGCATCAGTAATCCTAGTACATGCTTCATTTTCAGATTACTTCACGCAAAAACTTGCCGTCGCCGAGGAACTTCTTCCCCAAAACCGGTCGTCGGTGGCAGAGCTGCCCGGTAAGCTTCCAACCTCAACAACCGGTAAAATGGGATTATCTCACTCCGATGATGCTTTTCCCCAGTCCATTTGAGCTGATCACCCTTGCTTCTCCTTCATGGCTCACCACCGGTGTTCCCGCCACGCGCCACCCCTCGTCGTTGGGGACTGTGCTCCGGTAATCGCTGGCCACGTCGGAGGCCACCCTAGGGTGCGCCGGGACCCACTGGTCCTGACACAGGCGACGTTTCATCGACCTCCGCCTCTAGCTCACCGCCGGCAACTACGAATGTGAGGTCCTCTGTTCTCTGCAAGGTAGAAGTCACATTCAGTACTAGAAAACGTATTTTCTCTTTTCAGTTCATTTTCCAAAACCGACTCCCATTCAAACCCCACTATCTTTTGCAAAATAGATCCAAATTCAGTGAGAGAAATTTACAATTTCATAAATAATTATTTAGTTTTAGAATATGCAAAAATATTTAATTTTGCACCTTTGTATAAATTATTTGAATTTAAAATTTACATAAACCCTATTATGGGCATTACTACAAATACAAAGACCGTAACCTTTAAAATCATGAAATAAATTTATAAATACTTCTGAGATCATAATAAACTCTTTGGTACAAAAATAGTTAATTTTCAAACTCATTTGAAATCATTTCGATTAAAACACCCTAAATGATAATATTGCCGGGGCCATATTATATAAATAGTTGAAAGTAGAAGTCTTCGTCCAAAGTTCCCGCAACGTAAGAATTATCATATAACCATATAGTAGCAGCCAATAACTTGGAATTGCAGACCCAATTTGTAGAGATTACTTTTATACAAAGACATCTAAGGCTAAGCACTATTCATACATAACACTTTAACTAATGACTTGCTTCTACTAACTTGGCAATAACTTGCGATCCCAAATTCCCAGTCACTCCACCTACATAAGATTCCCAAAACTGACGAGATCCACAGCGACATCGTACCGTATCTCAAGACCTAGCAACCCAATTGGCATCACACATCTCGCAGGACTAGTAAGTAAGCAACAGGTCATCTGGGGTGGTAGACTAGCAGCAGTACCTCGGGGGCAAGGTGTTGCACTTGCAGTGGCTGCACCCCGGCGCGTAGAAGTCGACGAAGAGGAAGTCGATGACTCTTAGGCTACGCACTACCTATGTAGATTCTCTCCGACCTGTATTGTGTGTCTGTCTCACATGTCTACGCTGCAATATGTATCTCACGCCCCTACGTTGTGCTTCTTGTTGCCTGCACTGCATCTCCTATCACAAATAAAATAAATCTTCACAGTACCTTGTTCCATAACAAGTATTGTTGTCCATAAATCATCACACATATATTATATTGTTGTTAAATTAATCATCACATATATATTTCGCAAATAGAATTAACAGTAGGCATAGTTCTGAATTTAATACTTGAAATTTTATGGGTGGACCGGTGGATTATAATTGCTGCAGTAAGCTACTTTTAACTATAATACAATTATAATTTGAGATCTCCAGCATTTCTTCTTTCAACTATATTCAATTCATATGTTGTTAATTGCCTAATTCCCATCTATCCTTCACTTACCTACTTGATTGTTTGCTTTACAGATTGGGTTGAGTGGTTCCTGTCGTCTTGGTGGTTCTCCATTTGCTAAGGTGGGGTCTTCTCCGCATCATCTCCATATTGCTCACATGCTGACATGATCTGTTTTTGGGATCTGGCAAAAAGTTTGTGGAAGAAATTAATTTGGCAGTTCCTTAGGTCATTCAGCTTTTTAATTAGCTAAAAATGCTGATGTCATAAATTTCACATTACGAAGTTCTGGGTGTGCTTGTCAGTTTAGACTTAAAACACCATATAGATGCATGGTTTGGTTATAAGACAATTTGTTCCTTTATCTCTCTTTATTTGTTTACAAAGCCTCTATTTATTTTGGTTCCCTGAAACTGTGCTGACAATTCTACGTCCCTTTCTTATGATTCAAGGTGGTGACTAGTAGGAGTCCTCATATTGACATATTTGTCTAAAGTCAACTCGTGTACTTGCCTTTGTGGATCACTAGTGTCATAACTCCTTCACTAAAACAGCAGCTAAAAAATCTGTCGTAACATACTTTGGACCGCATGAAATTATGAAAACGGCAGGCTATGTAATGTGTTGCGTTGTTTCTTTATTTCACAAGGTATATAGTTTCCAAATATAGTCATATTTGGCAAACCATGGCTCTATCTAGATCCGCCAGAAGAGGCTATACAATTCAGTTGTACTCATATCGTGTAATAGTTATCCTATTGATCGACTTAACAAATGATACTATGATGAGATAAGTATGTGATCTGGTGATTGACTGAATCATGTTGTATAAGCTCGGCGGTTGGTGTTGCATAAGCCATAAGCTTCATGACTTTGTAATGGGATTTTTATTATTATTGTTATGTAATTATAAGTTTTTCGAATTTTTTAATTTTTTTTTCGAATGTTATGATTCTCCCTGTATAGTTCATATTTTTTCGGTTCTTTTTTGGAATGGCCAGGATTTTATCCCTGTCCTTGCCAAACTGTCGCTGGGATTATTCCTGCAGGAGGGAATATTTTCCCACCAGGATTTTTTTGTCCATTTTGCCCTCCATGGTGGGCTTGCTCAGGGAAATTCCCCCTAACTCCCAAACAAGGCCGTAATGGATATAAGCAACAGAGATTTCTGCCATAAAAAAAAATGCATGCAACTTTCATCCTTTGGAAAAGAGAAAAAGGGAGGCGAGATGCAAAGGACCCAGCCAAACAAACAAAATACATACACTGGGACAAGAAGCAAGGAATCATCGTTCACGCTTTAGAGAAAAGCTGGGAGATGCCGATTGCTGTGGTAGCTCGTAGCTAGGCCTGATTATTACCGACGCAAACCAGCTTCTCCTGCACTGGGAAATTTTCGATCCAAGCTCTGCTTCTCAAGCTGCTCGTCTTTGGAGTACCTAGCTTGTTGTCATCAGCCGTCACTGACTCGGCTCATCCCGGCCGATCGACTGCTGTATATCTCGGTACGTACTAGCTAGTGCATGTAGTTCAATTCTAGCAACAATGCACAGCCAAAATTGTACGTGGTAGTACTGAATATGACAATGGTGAAGCACAAACGTCGTACGTAACATGTCGTTGTTATTGTGTATATGCAGCCATGTAGGTGGTGGCGGGAGATGTTCATTATTTGTTGATGCTTTTCTTTCATCGTCTTCGGCAGAGGAATTCATCATGAGTACTCTTCGCTGGGAGGTACTACTCTTGTGCATTTGCCGATGTTGACGAAGTAGTAGAAGCATTTTACGTTCACTCGTTCATGCATCGTATAGTTCGAGTTCATCCTGAATAGACCTGTAAATTGGGCCGGGCTCAAACAGGCTAGCCCGAGCACGGCACGAAATTAGCGGTCCAAAGCACGACACGGCCCAAAGTATTATGGGCCGGGCCAGCACAGCCCAAATGCCGGACTGGGCTGGGCCTTGAATCGCAACACGGTGGGCCACCCGGCACGGTCCGATTGATCGTGCCGTGCTTGGGCCGGCACGGCCCGACGACGGCCTAACTAATTGGATATCCCCAATCATACACTCCCGCTACTAATTACTGGCCACAGCTAGCGCCACACTAGATAGTGATTAATTACTGGCTAAAAGTAGTTGGCTAATTAGCTTATGACCAGATAGTGATGGGACACAGAGAGAGGGGCAAGTGCGACTGCTTCAATCGATTTAAAGTAGACCCGGGCCGTGCTTGGGCCGGCACGGCCCGATGAAAGCCCGATGGACTTTAGTGCCGGGCGGGGCCAGGAAAAAACCATTTCGGACCAGCCCGACCTGGCCCGATGATGCGGCCGTGCCGTGCCGGGCCATCCTGAAACGGCCCGAAGCACGATGGACTTGGGCCGTGCCGGCACGGCACGGCCCAATTTACAGGTGTAATCCTGAAACGTACCAAACATATCTAATTTGGAAAAAAAGATAGGTCAGCAAAACTCAGCTCATTTGTTGAAGTCAATATTGACGTGAATATATAGAAGAAAGCTGAACAAATTAAATCCAAGTAGCTCTCATCAATCTAGAGCCTTTTTGCAAGCCTAATGCATCGATCTCATGTGCATGGTGCATGCACACGGTCGATCAAGGACGAAGGACGAGTTAACTAAAATTTCAATGACTTACCGCCTGTCCTTAATTGGTGCAACACGCTATACTTTAGACGTATAATTAAGCAGACCGCACGATAACCAGCAAGACGACAGGTAGACGCCTAAAATTACTTACCGTAACAATAATAGTGTTAATTACTTTGCTGTGGGTCCGGCTGTAAGGAGTAGATGTGATTCAAACGATCGAGTGTTCTTCAAACACCAATTCGCTAGCTAGTAGTTAATTACACATGCACCCACCATTGCTTATTCATTCATTCGTATGCGATGGTATAAATTAATTAAAAAAGAGCTGCAGCCAGGAAAGGTGTTTCTTACTTAATTACGGGTTTTTACTTCAGCCTTTTTGGGCCCACGATGTTGATGGCGCCAGAGAGGAGATATTTAGGATTCTACGGGATCGGCCCGACGACAGGGTCATCTATTTTGATGGTTGAGTGGATTTGGGGCGTCCGCCGTTCTTCGATCCATAGCAGAAGTGCTCCCATCTCGGAGAAGCACACCAGAATTATGCTTTGACAGAATAATTCATATAGATTGCTCAGAGTGGAAGGGTAGAAGAGCAATGCAGAGAGCAATTGCAGAGGAAATGGCACTTGACCGCTCAGTAATTGCCATTCTAGATGAGCAAGATGAGGAGGATGACTTCAATGGAGTCGACCGGGGCTCTAGGGATGTGATACGGAGTGTTGCGGCAGTGATTCATCAAACCTTGATGAGTCGTAGATTTATGATGATTTTTCTTAATGGAAGTGATGCCGAGGTTGACGTAGATAACTTCGGTGTTCCTTACTTTACAAGATCTGCAAACAACATAATGATATGGACATTCAAAAGAAGCTTCCTCACCATGCATCGCCGCCGTAATGAGATTGCAGAAAAGCTAAGATACACCCACCTTTTTGTAAATTATTATTATTACCAGGGAATCGAAGGATTAACTAGTCCACAGTTTCGTGCACTACTGCATCAAGAGGCTGCTACCATAGTTGCTCGCCACACATGCATTCGAGGCATCGACCCGACAATGGTCGCAGATTGTTGTCTGTACGAGCTATTCCTGCATTATAATTTCCACAGCACCACCAAATTTAGTTGGGCTGCTCATGCTTCCAACTATTGGATTTGCGACGGGATCATACAAGGGGACAGAGCAAGGGAGATTGGAAATGCATTGCATCGAGAGATAAGTTGGGAGGAGTGCGATGCTTCTTTGCTTGATGATGTGCTTAGAAAGTTCATGAAGCATCTGGAGCCTCCTTTTCTGGTGGTTAAAGATGGTGATGACTATGAAGAAGGGCCATATCGTTGGATCTCAATCACATCGAGGAATGCAGAAGTTCATGGTATGCAAAGTATACCTGCAGTGACATCGTCCTTCTTCTTGGCATTTGAAAGTTCGGATGACCCATCAGCATTACCAGATGGCTTCTTTGAACACTCAAGCAACCTTGCTGTGCTGATTCTGTCTTGTTGTGCTTTCAATTTTGCGTCACCTCCTTTCCTAAAATGTGACAGCCTAAGATTCCTTGGATTGGACCACTGTACTGATGAGAAGAAAACAGGTGAAGGAGAGGATCATACAGAGTGGGCATGTTTGTATAAGCTGTGGGTGCTGGACCTACGTTACACAGACTGGAACCAAATCTTATCCGAAGAAAAGATGGATCTCATGACTAACCTTAGGGAGCTAAATATAGAAGGAGTCAGGTGCTGGCACTACACAAGTCAGTTACAGGGACGAGTACCTTGCCTCCACAGGCTTCGAATAATTAAACCTACATGTGGACCAGAGAAGTCAATAGACACAAGCGACTCCTTTTTGGACAAGACAAAGCTGGAAATACTTGACTTGTCTGGCAACAGTGAGATGGATATTCTACCAAATAGCCTATCAAAGGCAAGTAGCCTTCAGGTGCTTGTTCTTGATGGTTGTAATGGACTAGAAAATGTAGTAGTGCCTGCTGGGCTTCCTCACTTGCTAAGATCCTTCAGCATTGACGGATATGGACCAGCATCCCACTGGACCCCTGCTATCGAGCTGCCTCCCAAAAATTTCCGTCCTTCTACTATAGCTAAGAATGATGCCAAAATCAATAAGATCTCCCTAGAAGGTTGCACACAATTGGAGAATGTGTTCATGCGTGGGCTACCCAATCTCGTGGAGCTAGACCTCTCTGGAACTGCAATCAAGATACTTGACTTTAAAACTATGGTGGTGGAGGTCTCAGGGCTCAAGCGACTATTCCTACTGGGCTGTGAGCGCCTTCGTGCAATAATATGGGATTGGAGTGGTTCTCAGATACATCCTAAACTAGAGTTGTTGTGCATAGACACAAGAGTTGGAATTGTATGTCCTCGGTCATCCATTCACATAAATAAATCCTTTCGGTTGCAGGTGCATGCTATTGTTGCAGATGCGAGGCTTGCTCGGTCCTTGTGTTCTCCAATAGTTGCTTATTATCAAAGGAACCTTAAGGCTGTTTATTTCAATATCCACGTCACCACTTCACCAGTGTATAGTAGTGGAGTCGTTCAACCTGATGGAACATGGAAGGAGGAGATTGGCTCTAGAGATCAAGTGAGCCTGCAACAGCTTGTGCCAGCAAACCAGTACAGTGATGTCCTCAACATGATCGGCTATGCCCAGATGCATGCTTTCCCGCAGCCTCCGACTACAAGATTGGGTCGCCATGTCGAGATCTCTGAAGGGAGTAGCAACTTGGAGAACGAAATGGTAGAAGACAGTGGTGGTTTAGGTCATCTGCTGTTGTGCACCAAGTCTCTGCATGTGCACGATGTCTCAACCATTGTTAGTATGCCAGAAGGAGTATGCCCCTTCCTCTTCCTCAGGCAGTGCCGTGTGGAGAGGTGCCCTAAGTTGGAGACCTTTTTCTCAAGTGCGTACAATTACGAGGGACTACAGGATGTCTTACCAGGCACGTACAACTTCGGGGAACTGCAGTCCATCTGGGTGTCAGATCTCCTAATGGCCCGTTGCATTTGGGGCAAAGGTTCCTGTGACATTCATTCTATTCGTGGCTCCTTCAAAAATCTACGGCTCCTACACCTGCGCTCCTGCCCCAGGCTCCAGTTCGTGCTCCCAGATGTGGGTCTCCTCCTTCCCCAGCTTGGAGACCCTCCACATCATCCACTGCGGTGACCTCAGGCACGTCTTTGTACTGGACGAAAGCTACCCAGTGGAAAGAGCCGACCATGGTGTAGCATTCCCAAAGCTGACCACCATCCACCTGCATGACCTCCCAATGCTGCAACAGATATGCGAGGTCAAGATGGTGGCGCCCGCGCTCGAGACCATCAAGATCAGGGGATGCTGGGGCCTGCAGCGACTGTCGATCGTTGCAGCCCATGCCCGAGATGTGAAGAAGCCAATCATCGAGATCGAGAAGGACGTGTGGGACGCGCTGGAGTGGGACGGGCTAGAGGCTGGCCACCACCATTCCCTTTTTGAGGCACCGATACACTCGCGCTACTACAAGAAGAAATTGCCCAGGGGCTCCATCCTCAGGTACTTTGTACATTGATGGATTCATCTTTGTTGGTTGTACTACTGATTGCATCCTCTCATAGGTTAGCTTAATTATTGACTCTTCATTTGTCTGACACACACATCATTTGCCTAGGTGAATTCTGCACTGCACTTCACAGCCGTGTTTCCTCCATCATGACATGAGAGTGATGGATTCTCTTGCTGCTGCTGCATGTGTATGGTTTTTATTCGTGTGTTTCTTCCATTAATTGATCGCCTCTCACTATTTGTTGAGTTGTTGTATAAGGTATGAGCTTATGGTGGCTCTTACCTTTGTGGCCGAGTTGGCTAAGTGGTTGAAACAATAAGCTGACTGGTTTGTGTCTGTCTACACAAACCTGGCCTAGCCGATTTGTGTGTCTTGCGGTTCAGTGTTTGTTTGCTATGAATCTGAAACAAAGAGCAACTAGGTGTGCCTGCGTGCATCCACCTGGCTGCATATGTGTGTGTGTAGCTTGATGAGTGTTTGCTATGTTTTTTTTAAAAAATTGAGCAGCAGCTATGCGTGCCTGCATGCATCAACCTGGCTGCACGAGTGACTCATGAGTGTGTTTGCTATGTATCTGAACCAAGAGGCAGCTGGTGGTGTGCTTGCATGCGCATCAACCTTGCTGCTTGTCTGTGTGTTGTGCTTGAATTAAGCAGCAGCTATATATGTGTGCTTAAGCTACTTGTGAAGTTTTTGTGTGCGACTTGTTTGTTTGTATGAATGCATCAATTAGGATGAGATGTTTGAATGCATGCATCTTTGCACTTGGGAAATAGAGGTTGAAGAACCGCTCTGACAAAAGTTATTGCCAATGCATCCATATCATGTAAATGTAAGTAGTATCAAAAGAATACAATGAAGTTTGTGATTTGCAATGCTATTTCACTGAGCAATTCTAAATTTTTGTGAGTAGATAAAACATGGTTTTTTGCATGTTGCTGAACCTGGTGGTATTCTTTGCCTGATAGCTGTTTCCACTCAACCTACATATACCTAATGTAAGTTGGAATATTTGTTGGATCTCTTTCCTCTTTCATATTTTCATTACATGTATACACGAACATGCAGAAGTTCATCACTCGTTTATAAAAACTCTGAAAAGTGACCCGAAGGAAAGAACAGATAGTAAAGTATGATCACTAACACTAAGTCATAAAATTGAGACAGTGCTTACAGACATGTGAGGACCAGGGTTTAAAAAACCGAAATTCAAATTGCGTCGAAATTCTCAAGACGGTTTTTGCAAAAACCGTCAAAAACCTAAGTGTTTAAAAATAAAAAATTGAAAAAAATTGAAAAAAAATCGAAAACAGTGGGTTTTCACAAAAAAACCGATCGGTTTTCAACCGACCCGGCCATTTGAATGTTCTTCGAAAACGGTTTTGAGCGGTTTTTAAATGAAAACTGCGGTCTTTCACGAAAAACCGCTCACATAATTTTTTAAATTTTTTTTAAATTTTTTAGTTTTTTTTTTAAATTAGAACGGTTTACCGAGCGGTTTTTGATCTCGAACCGGAGCGGTAAGATCGAAAACCGCGGTTTTCAAGCGGTTTTCGGCGGTTTTGTAATTCGAGTGGTTTTCGGCGGTTTTGTAAACCATGGTGAGGACTGAGGACTTCATGATTTCTATGCCAAAACTAGGATGTCACTTAGCCCTCGGCAACACCCAAATTCTTCATGTTTGGGAAAGCATAGTCTTCATTCCCTCTTAAAAAATGATCCTTTTCTCTTTCTCTACTTTCTCTATTCCACAGGACCAACACCAGCTCTAACTCCTGCTACCAATATCTAATTCATATGCCTAGAACATTAGATTCTGTTGATTGTAAGTAAAATTGTTGCTAACAATACACATTCTTTTGGAACATAACACTTCATCTTTACACAATAGTACAACATAAGAGCTAAGAGGAAATTAATAGCCTGATAACAATTTCCACTCCATATTAACGTTGACTGAATGCAAACATAGCCAACAATAGTGACATGACTATATAAGAACTGTGACAAATCAAACCTCACAGCAAGGCATGTCGTAAGAACAGGTGATGAATGCATTCAAAACTTGTTCTATGATAAACATGGCAGTCAAACAATTACAAAGCTCAAATACTTTCCAAAAATCAGGGGAGGGTGAGCAAGTAAAACAGAAAGTACTGCAAAGTTGCTGGGATATGTGGTACACTCCTAATGAGTTCCTAACCATTTGAATCCAAAACAAAACAAGTCAGAAGAACTGCACCAGATAAAGGAGTTGGTCAGTTGAAACCATGCTTTATAACAAAAACAATTTGCGCCTAGACCTTGAGAATCTGCAAGACACACTGCGATAATTTTGTGACCAAAGAGCAAACCGCACAATGTTCCTCCAAAAGTGCATCATATAACAACAAATTAATTTGGAATATCATGTAGGAAGATAAGGCAGTAACAATCATTTCTAAATGAATTCAATGTAAAAATTAGTTATGCTTGACAGTAAAAACCAAAAAAAGGTTACAATATATGGGGTACATTTTCTAACCAGTTCTTTTGACCAAAAGGCAGATTTTGAGAGTCAAATCGAGGTTGGAGACTTGAGAGTAAGGCTATATGTTGTGATTACTCAGACTGGCGCGTAGGCACTATCTCTTCTAACGGCATATGCCTTGTTTCTTCTAACGGCATATCTCTTCTAACCGCTACTATCTCTTCTAACGGCATATGTCTTGTTCCTTTCAAACCAGCAACATCTCTAAGCATCTCACACAATGTATCAAAGGTCCTCCTATCCATGCGAAGCTCACTTATACAAGGAGCATCACTCTCACGAATAAGATGATATAGACGTGCACTTCTAAGTTCTCTAACTTGTATCCTCCTTTCCACTTCCACTTATATGAGAGGAGTAATAATACCCAAATATAATAGAACATAAACATGAACGCAGACGTCATATTTATAAGAACTAGATTTCTCTTCCTTTTTGGGTAGTTAATGGAAGATGTGCCATAGTGCTGTACAAAGATAATACAGAACAAATTAGAAATTACGTCATTAATGTGACAGAGGTTATTAATGCATCTAAGAATTGCCAGCTTTCCCTGCAGCACCAGGTGCCACCCACTAGCTATGCATCTTACCCTTACTTGCCAAAATGAATACTATTCAATTTGTCAAGCTAGAGCACATACGAGCATTTCAAAACTAAGTAGAGCATCCTTTATGTGTTAGAACAGCTGAGATACTAAATCAACATGATCCTATGCCATGTGTACTAGAAGGATTAAGCAATAAATAACAACAGAGCATGCATTGGCAGTCATGGTAGCATCACATGTTATTCATTTAAATTAGCATGTATATAAAACTGTCAAACTTTAATTAAGCAATGCAATGGATCTAGAATTTTGTATCAAACATTAACAACATTACTTAGACAGTAAAAGCCACATGCATGCTAAGTACCAGCAAACGCTGCGGCGCTACCAGAGTCGCCAGATCCGTGGTCGAGCCTTCAACGTAGGCGACTTGGTCCTGCGCCAAGTTCACCCAACGCTAGCGAGCACAAGCTTTTCGCCCGGGAAGGCCCTTCACCATTGTGGAGGTAATTCGACCAGGGACCTACCGACTCAAAGACGCTGATGGGAATGCTGTTTCAAATGCTTGGAACATCGAGAAGCTCAGGCGATTTTTCCCTAAAACTCGTTCTTCAGCCAGATATGCTTACCAGGCTGACAAACCCGAGCGGCGCGAACCCGCTCGGAGGCTTCAAGTCTACGTAACGTCGTTACATAGCGCTCAAATCGACCTAAGCCCGCAGGGCGAAGACGACCTTGTGCGGACGACCTACGGACGATCGGCGAAGGATTTCTTGGGTAGGTCCGCACCCACCGCGCGATTTTACTAAGCGAGCGACGCTCAACCAACCGACCGGTGATCCTCATGTGGTCGGCAACGATCAAGCGTTCGGCGAAGAAACGGGATACGAGGGACAAACATCAAGATCACAAGACTTCGAAAGGAGGCATTACATTCAACAAAAATACAGTACATCCATTACAGACAAGCAAATCAGCAAAGTCTACGTCTTATGCTGACCCTAAGGCAGAAAAGAGTGCAAAAATCTGCAAAACAGCAAGCCGGACCATGAAGGCGGAAGGAGCCGCTCCGGTGCCCGAGATGCCTCGCCTGCACGACGGGTTCAGGGGCGACCGCGATGGCAACCTAAGGGTCGGGGCCAAAGAAGGCGTCCTCCCCGGAGGCCTCGCCAAGGCCCGTCTCATCGTCTGAGACCTCCAGTGTGCCGCCCGCCACCGCTTCCGCCGCCTCAGACTCTGGCGCGCACTGGGCGCCGCCTCGGATGTGGGAGACATGGTCAGCCGAGTCAAGGAGTTGCACCGCCGGGCGCAAAGACGCCAAGACGCACTCCGCCGGCCGAGCGGGCGACCTCCGCCTCGCCGTCGGCGGAGGCCCCGAGGGCCCGGGTAGGCCCTCCAATGCCTCGACCGCTCGGGCAAGGCCAAAGCGTCAAGCGCCACGGTGGGCTCAACTGCTCGCTGAGCTCCACCCCAGCTGACCTCAGAGCCCCGCCCATGCTTTGAAGGTGGCGAGCATGGAGAGGAGAACCCCGCGTGGAGTCGAAGTCTCGTTCGCGGGCTATCTCGCCTCGGCTGCCTCAAGACGCCGAGCCGCCGCCTCGTCTCGGCGGCTCTGCACCCGCACTGCAGGTTGCCACCCGCGCCCCTAGGGCGGCAGAAGATCCCACTTGCGACACCAAGTCGGCATGGGACCGCACCAGCGCGTCCACCATGCTTGCCGCCGATCCTCAAGAAGCCGCTTCGCCGCCGGGGCGCTGGAGCCACCTCCGACGTCGCTCGGCGGCGCCGCGCTGGGCCGATCGGACCTGCGGGAGGCAAAGACCGGAAACAAACGTCAACTAGACGCCCCCGGCAACCCTGCCACGCCCGAAACAACCAGAAGAACACCTACCCGCGGCGGGGGCTCCAGATGAAGAACCTCGGCGAGGGCAGATCGAGCTCGCCGCCACGAAGAGCCCCCTCCGCCGACGCTTGGAGGGTGAGCCCCAGGCTCCCTCCACCACTCGCTGTTCGCCTCTTGTCGTCTCCACCGCCGCTCGCCATGGCACCCGCAAGAAGTTCCTCTGGGAACGGACTTGGAAGACGAAGGAAGCAAGGCAACACAGGCGTTAGGGCTGGGTATGGATTACCGCCTCCCCCGGCACCCGTATTTATAAAGGCAGATTCACCCAGCCGAAACCGCCGTCGCCTCGCGTGCTCCGCAGCGTTTCCTGGCGCCCCTCGGCCCGACGCTGCGACACGACCTGCATTAAAATCCCACTCCGCATTTAATGTGGCGAAGCGACACGGGTGCAGAAGCGCGCCGCTCTCCGTTGCAATGACGCGACGCTTCGGTCTTCGCGCAGACCCAGTTATACGGACATCCTCGGAATCCGCACCAGCGCCTGCGAGCCGCACGGCGACCAACCCAAAGGAGATAAGTCCCCTGACTCCATCTCCTCCGCCATTTTCTCGAACGACCAGCGATACGTGCCGACCACACCCTGGTCGCCACGCATCGCTCGGGGGCTCGGGAGCAACGTCATTTACATTCACGCGGGTCGGCGATCCGACTGACCACACGACTCCCCTACCAGGTAACCTATCCGACCCAAGCGCTACGGCCCTCGCCCAAAAGCTACGGTTTCAAGTAGCGCTCATGAAAGGGGTCACCTATACGGTGCGAGCCACAAGTCAGTCGGAAACGCCCCTTTCCTGCTTAAAATGTGAATGGGTGCTCTCGCTTTCCAGCATCATTCATGTTCGCACGGGTCGGCGGCCCGGTCAACTACTCGGCTCCCCTAGCGGGTAACCCGTCCGACCCAAGCGCTGCGACCTACGCCCCAGCGGCTACGGTTTCGAAGTAGCGCTCTGCGGTAAAGGGCTACCCGTACTGTGCGAGCCACAAGTCGGTCGGAGCCACTCCTCCCCCGCACGAAGCTTGAATGAACGCTTTCCGACCTCAGGGTCTGTTAGCCCCTCCTTCGCGCTTCCTTCGGAAAATCGAAACACCTACGCCCGGAAAAACCCCCGGCGGTTTCCAGGGTTACGGTTTTCGAACGCAAAAGAAGGGCTTAAAACTCGCGAGCAAGCACAAAAATGAACCCCGATTCATTACATGCCGAAGTTTTTTACATCTACATAATACCTAACATCATTCATAATCCCCGTAGAGGACATTCTGCGGGGGTATCCGGTCAGCGATCGCTCGGGCATAGGGCTCGACTTGGAGTCCGAAGCGCTCGACCTCTTCGTCGGTCCGGTTCCGGGCGATCCCGCTGCTAACTTTGTCCAGGTCAAGACCATTGTAGAAGGACATGGCGTTAACAAGCGCGGAAGTGGCTCCCAGGGCAGCACTCGTCTTCACCGACTTCTCGACGTGTTCAAGACACGGGCCAACTTCGTCGCAGCGACTCAGACCTCGCACTGGCCGAAAGCATCGGACACAGACGGCCCGGCCGACCTTCCCTAAGGTCCCCAACTCGGCGACCAGCTCGGCCCGCTCATCCTCCATTTCTTTTCGAGTCGTCTTAGCCGCCTCCACCGCCGCGACCGTCGCGTCGCGTTCTTCCACCGCCAAACGCCGTGCCTCCGCGACTTCGCTGAATCTTTTCTGCAGCTCTGAAAATCGAGGCAAAAGTTAGAAGTGCGCCTACGACGGCACCTTCCGAATCAACCCAGACAACAACTCCTTACCGGACGTGGCATTCTCCATAGCTTGGAGCCTCCTCAGGACCTCCTCGCCGGACTTCACCGCCACAGCCGCCTCCTCGAGGGCGACGCCCCGCGTTGCGGCCTCCTCCTCGAAGCCATACGCCACAGATCCGCTCGAGCGACGGTTTTAAGCTATTGGCTCCGCCAGGAGGGACTCAAGCTCGGATACCCTCGCCCTCAGGGACTCACCCGACCGGCGCTCCTCCTGTAGGGCGTCATCCTTCTCACTCGCCATCCGGCGGGCCTCTTCCGCCGCCGACTGCTCGCGCGCCGCAGCTTCCCGAGCCTCCTGCAACTCGGAGTCCCGTTGGTCGCGACCCTCCTCCGCGGCAGCCCTCTGGCTGTGCAGGCGATGGAGGAGCCCGGACTTGCCCTCCGAGCGCACCCGAAGACGCTGCAGCCAACCATCGCTCCATTTCAAGATCCGGCAACATCCGAAAAGGCGAGAAAATTCTGAACATAACTTACCGCACCGGCCGGGTCGATCCCGGCGATCAGATCGGCGCCCTCCGGAAGACTCAAGGAGAAGATTCAGCTCACCCGACCGCCCTAACTCGGTCCGGGCCCGTTGGGAACCCTCCCGCAGGGATTCCCACTCTTCAAGCTCCGCCACATCGTCCAGCGAGAATGATGTCTCGCCGGATGGGTCACCGCCCGACCAGACCGGGATGGTCGGGGGCGACTGAGAAAGCTCCCCCGTGGTCGTCCCGGCGGCCCGCTCCGACGGTTGGGCCTCCGTCACCACCGCCGGCGGATCCGCGGCCTTCGCCACCGTCGCCGCAGCTCGTCCCCCAGCCGCTCCTTCGGCGACGATGGCGGCGATCGCTTCGATGCGTGACTCCTCCGGAGCTGGCACACCGCGACCGACGCGCGAGGATCGGTCCGCCTCTCGGCCCCGTTCGTGGCGACGAAGCCTCGACGGCCGCCAGACGCCGTGGGACACCAATTCCATGGACGCCCGCACACCACCACCAAGACGATTTTCGTCGCGCCAAGAACCACGAAGCCGGCGGCGCCTGGCCCGACGCTGTTCTTGGTCGACCGGCGATCTTCTTGACTCCGCCGCGGGAGTACCGGCGTCGGTCCCGGCGGCAGTTCCGCCGCCTCTGTCAAGCTTTCCTCCGCAAAATCCCTAAGGGCGAGGGCCGGTCAGGGACATTTCGAGCAAAATCGACACACACGGCAAAGGGGACAAGACTAACCACGACGAGCGGGTGCCGAATAACCGCGCTCTCTTCGCCGGTCTTCCTAGCAAAGGGGGGCCATCTCTCCTCCCCACCAGGGGCACCCCCGTCGAGGGTGTCCCTGCCTGGGGCACCGCGACGACGACCTCCGTGTCGATGTCCTCCATTGGATCGTCGACCGGCGGCAGCCCAAAATCATACTCTTCGTATGGATCGTCGAGATCTCCGCCGTCGCTGGAGGACGACCCCCCGCCGACCGAAGAAAGGGCGGTCGACTCCGACGCCTCCTCGCCGCGTGCGATCATGGCCCGACGTGCCCCCCTCTTCTCCTTCCTCTTGCTCTCCAGGCGCTCCTTCCGAGCGGACTCCCGCAGCTCGGCCTGTTGGCGGATCGCCGCCCTCATCTCCTTCTCCCCCGGCAGCAATGCCCGGGAGGATGCTCCAAGCAGGCCCTGAAAGGGGCGGGAACTCTATCCAGGCCGGAACGCGGGGAATTAAGGTACGCAAGAAAGGGTAGGGGAACCTCCCACTTACCAAGTTCGGGGGGTTTTCCGCCGAGAAGGGCTCGGGAACGCCGCCCGCCGCCACCGTGGTTTTCAATGCCAGGACGGCGGCCACCCGAGCCTCCACCTCCGACGAGGGGAGGTCCGAACCCTCCATCCTCATGGGATCGGACGCCCCCTCATATTTGAACATCGGGTGGGGCCTGTCCATAAGGGGTTGAATGCGTCTCGCCATGAACGAGCGCACGACGACATAACCCGTCAGGCCTCGCCTCTTCTGAGCCGCGAGCTGCTCAAGAATCACCACCATCTTCCTCTTCTCTCTCTCGTCTGCCGGACGACCCCATTCAGCACCGCCGGCCGCTCTCCGTGAAGGCCGGCGCTGCCTCTCTGATTCGAATGTAGAACCACTCGGTGCCATCCCCTGCTCGACGAGGCGCTTCATGTCAAGGTACTCCGACGACCGGTTAGACCGAAGTGGATGGCGGCGCCATCGGCGCCAAAGAACGCTACCGACTTGCTTCTTCAATACCAAGATATGGAAGAAGTACTTCCAGAGGGCCCAATGGGGTTCGATCCTCAGAAAGCCTCGACTGGCGTGATGAAGATCGCGATGTGCAAAGACGCCGCTGGGGTTCGGATGGTGCACCTCCACCTTGTAAAGTGAAGAAGCCCGCGACGAACGTATGGAGGGGAGGCGAACCCGCTTTCGAAGAAGGACGCGGCTACAACGATCTCGCCGTCACCAGGCTCCGGAGCCGCAGCGCCCGTCGGCACCCTCCAACGAGCTACATCACGCGCGGAAGGCTTCTTTTCGCCAAAGCCGAGCACCCGGCGCCAAGAATGGTGCACTCCGGCCACGTCATCTCCAAGGGGGCAGGACCGTTGGGTGAAGAAAGGGCTAAGGCAAAGAATCCTTCTCTTGTGTTTTCTTTGATCTTCCTCACGGTCGCCTCGTCTCTCTTCCTTTCGCAGCGAAGAACAGGACAACGCAGGGGAATCCGCCCTATGGCCCCCCTTTTTCCGCTTATAAAGAGCGCATCGACCGCCGATCGGACAGGCGTCAACCAAACAGAGCATCGCGAACAGAAACGGCGCCCGTTCCGCTCCCCCGACCGTCCTGACGGTTCAACGGTACGCTGCCCTAATTCTTGATCGCCCCCGCATTTAATCCTTGACAGGACCGCAGCCAGGCGAAAAGGACATCGGGCAGAGTGGCGCACGGCTCCTCGGGCCTCGCCCCCGAACTCCAAGGGTCGCCTTGCGACGGGAGAAAAACATGCCAGGACCGCTACGGTCCCGTAAGCCACGAAAGGCTTACCGACTTATGCTCAGGGCTCGACCAAGTGCTGTGGGCCCCGAACGCCCCGCCACCAAGTGGACGCACACGTCGCCCCGAACACCAAAAAACCGAGCGAGGGACGAGGATAGGGCGAGCTCCCAGTGGGCCCTTGTTGGGTCGGCGGACGACCCCATCGCCTTGAATCGTGTTCGAGGTCATACGTCACACTCTCCATGAGCCCATCGACGTGGTGGCGCTACCGCGCCCAGTCGGCGACGACTGGGTCCGACTCGGATCGAGTAACGAAGGCTCTCATGGGTCGCCTCTGGGCCTGGACGCCCGCGAACGGATAACGCCCGCCGAAAATGGTTCTCCTCGAAGCCACCAGGGCCCACTCGAACCACCCGATATCAGCTCGTCACGAGCACGGCGTTCGAGCCTACGTATGGCAAACGCGCGTCTGCTCACCCCCTCCAGGTCCCACACCTGCGGACGGGGCGTATTCGTGGGAAACGCAGCCGCCTCCCTGCTCAGAGCATGGGACGGACGCCTCTATCACTCTCCGGCAAATGGGCGTCAAGACGGATAAACCCCGACCAGCCTCCGACCGCTCGGGGCTCGGGGCTCCATCCACCGGATCGCCATACAAGCACCCGTGCATTGGCGACCAGCCCGTTTGGTCGGGCGCCGGCGATCGAAGCCGCCTGTTCAACCAATGCGCTCAGAGGTACCGCGCTACGAGTTCGAATCACAACCGAGCTACCTCGACGCTGGATAAACCCCGACCAGCTCTCCGACCGCCGGGGCTCGGGGTTTCCATCCACCGGGAGGCCACAAGACCGGCAAAACCGATCAACTCGACGGTCGGTCTGCCACCAAAGCTCGGCCACCTCGAGCGGTATGCTTACCCAAGATCCACCGACCAGCAAACCCCGACCGGCTTTCCAATCCGCCGGGCTCGGGGCTATTGACGGGCACCGACACACAGTATCCCCAGGCCCAGAAAGGCGATGGGCCGCCATCGTGTTTAAAGCCCGTGGCCCAAGGCCTCCGACCAAGTCGATCCCAGGAGGTGGCCCGACCAAGCGTTACAGAGCGGGCGCCCCACGAGCTACGGTGATACCGACCCAGAGATGTCCCGACCGACAGATCCGACGGGCCGGGAGCCTCGAACAAACTCAAACCATCTTCGTTAACAAGCCAACATCAAATCAGCAGGCGGCGCCGACCGGCCACCGCCTAATCGACACGGCGCTTCACTTGACCAAACAGAGGTGGAGGCGCGCGGCTTCCCGAGCAATTCGAAGGTCGACACCCGACGTCGGCGCTACCGACAAGCCACAGAGAGCAGGTGCGCCGTTTCCCGGAGGAACGGACCGCACCCTCGCTCAGCGACTTCACCGACTTCGGCAGGCCAACAACTACCGTCGGAAGTCAAGTCCAAGACCGACGCCGAGGCGAAGACCGTGACTCTCAGCGAGGAGCCCCATCCATTTTTTCTTTTACACGCTCTATGTAACCGGCTTCCCCGACTATATAAGGGGAGGCTTGGCCCTCCGGAGCAGGGGGAACCACGGACGAACATTCACACGCACACATAGCCAGAGCATATTCCTGAGCTCCGAGCCCTTCGCGCTCGTAGCCCCCCCATCCGACCACCGCACACGAGGCGCTTGCGCAGCCCTCGCTTGTAATTCGACGAGCTCATCAGCATCAATACGAACACGCACCACCACACGAACTGGAGTAGGGACATTCAGCCCGAACCAGTATAAATCCTGGACCCTCTTTTCTCTCTTCTGGGTCTAACCATTCAAGGAACGGGACGCGCGGCCCCTCAAGACTTACAAAATTTACTTGCCGGTTCTCAAACACGACACATCTGTTCTTTAATTGTCGATTTGCTCGTATGGTCTCGGGATTTTGTGTTCCTAGCATTCGGATTGGTCGACCTACTAGCGTTTGAATATGTTTGGAAGTCGGCTTGTTTGTTTTCGTAGGACCTTAAAATGTCGCTTACTAGGAGCCGATCTATTTGTTGGTCTCTTTGGTTAGCGAAATGCTATAGTCTTTGAAAGAAAATCCAATTCATCCCTTTGCGTGTTATTTATGTTGTTTCCCATTGGTCACAGACATGGGTTGTCTTTGCAGGTCGGATTTGCGAACTATTATGCCGGAGGCTATGCAACGATTGATGCAGTGGCAGGATTTCTTCTCCAGTGCATGGGTGGCGGTTTAGTCTTCGGATTGCTAGTCACTAGAGTGTGTGTGTGTTTTTTTTTTCCTTTAATTTTGGGTTGTGTGCTTCTTGTTAGCAGAGGTAGGAAGAAGTTTCAAGTTCTTGTATCTTCTCGATGTAACGTTCTTGAAATTAATAAAATCTTCCTTTTCCAAAAAAAAAATGATAACCAGTATTTCTAAAGGACTTTCCTCAACAAAAAGAATCTTAGAGGAAAATTTGTTTATCTGATTTGCACAGACCTAGAGTGAAACTAGAAGCCCTAAAACATACCCTTTCCTTAATGCAATCTCCCTTTTTAGCATATATTATTCACATAGAAGATAATAAAATTTCTACTGGCTAGTTTCTCCTTTGACGCTGACAAGTGCCAACATCCAACATGCTAACACCAGAAAAGTCAGAAGAACTAAGACTAGCTCAAGAATTTCAAATTGGGATTTGATAAACATCAACCAGATGTTTTTTTTGTTGAAATCACCCAAATCTAGAACCATTGGATCATTGTTGAGATTCGGGAGTATCGATTACATCCGATCCTATGATTTGATCTAACGGCCCGGTGAATTTGGATGCTAGATCCAACGGCCCACATCCGATCCTATGATTTGATCCAACGGCCTGGTGAATTTGGATGTTAGATCCAACAGCCCGGTGAATTTGGATGTTAGTTAAGACAAAAACATCCGGATGATACCTATACACTCCCTTTAAAATTTTAAGACCTTGGTAGCTGAAGTGCATCCTATAGATAAAAAAAAGGAGGGTGGGGGTTCAATAGTTTAGTCCAATAGTCTAGCATGGGATGGGAAACAAAATAATACCTGATGATGGATTACCATTCAACCACCAAACAAAAGGAGTGAGTAGGGGAAATAACACTAGTATCACGTAGAAACACCTTACCTGTCTCAACCTGAAAAATGGGGAACAGAGATTGAAAGAATGTGACGACATCAGAGATTCAGAATTCAATTGATTTTTTTCTGAGATGGTGCAGTGACCACACTCCTAGATATTATTATATCGCATATGGGTCAATAAAACCGAATACTACTTGCAGCAGAAATCGGAATCTAGACAGATAAATCCATATATGCAAATTTCTCTAGATCTGGTATACAAGACCCACTCTAATGCATAATATGTATAATACTTCATCTTTTGGGGAGATGAAAGGGGTTTTATAACTAAGAAAATCAGCAACGGAAAGAATTGGTGATAAGCAACCAATGATAGCACCATAGAGCATCATCTGCAGCCTCAGCAGCAAAATTAATCAGAACATCAACATGGCAAAAAAACAAAAACAAAAAGGTCAGTACAAAACTATAAATGCAATACAAACTGTACAAAGTGAAAATACCAAACGTAGAACGTCGAAGCAGCTGACTTCACACGAATGGCGTTTACGTTGATAAATAATGGCGATTGTGCTAGTGATGTAGTATCGTGGACGCTAGCTGATTGATCTACCAACCTCCAACCGTTACAAGTTGAGAATGAGATGTAAAATCTCTTCATTTCATTTTCTCATTGCTTCGGTGTTCAACGGGCCGAACTAACGGCATCCCATTCTCTAGCTCCGGCGACGGGTGAGAAACCCGGCGTGATGTCTCAGCCACCATCGCCGTTGCCACATCACTCGCTGACCTGGCTCTTCTCGGCGTCCTTCAAGCTCAACCGCGCCTACCTCCTCGCGCCGGTCGTCGCAGCGGGCCTCGTCCTCACCGTCTTCCTCTTCTCCCTAGTTGACTTCTCCGCATTCTCCGGCCCCGTTGCGCCCGTCTCACCTCCTCCCAGCGCACCCGTCCGCACGGCCGTCGACACGCTCGGGTCGCGGCCAGCCGAGCAGTTCACCGGCCTGCGCGACGCGTACGCGCTGTGGGACGCGGCCGTCGGGTGCGCAGCCTTCGCGGAGAAGTTCCGGTCGTGGACGCCGGACAAGTCGGCCCTGCAGGACCCCGCAGCGGTGCCATGCGGAGCGCTGCGGCTCCCGCACGTCGCCGTCGCGGTGAGGCGGGTGACATGGGTGCCTGACATCCTCGACGGCGTGTACCAGTGCCGGTGTGGCATGACCTGCGTCTGGAGCCGCAACGAGGAGGCCTTGGCCGACACCCCCGACGTTGTGCTCTACGAGTCGTGGCCAGGGATAAACTTTTCGTTTACTGAAAAATTTCGCCAACCTCCGAAATCCGAAATTTCGTCCGAAATTTCGGTTTTCGGCCGGAGGACATTCAAAATTCAAATTTTAAATTTCAAATCCGGTTTGATTTCCACCGAAATTTCTGAAATTTCGCCGAAATTTCTGAAATTTCGCCGAAATTTCGCCGAAATTTCCTGAAATTTCGGTCAAAATGAACTGACTGAAAATTGGTTCAAACGATGTCAAAAAATTGTGAAATTTTTTTTGTAGGTTTATGACACATTAGAGATGTTCTCATAAAATTTTCAGATGATTATCAGTTCTGTGGATTTTTAAAAAATTCAAACATTGGTACTGTCCCGATGAAACGTTGATCGGCAAGTTTGAACCGGATGAAAAATAGTACAAACGACGTTATAAAATTTTGAAATTTTTTTTCGAGATTCCTGAAATACTTATTATATTTATCTAAAAATTTCAGATGATTATCAAATGTGAGGAATTTTTAAAAATTCAAAAACAGAGAGAGTTGAAAACTAGTACTTTCAATGTTAGAATTTTTATAAATTCCTGGAGAAATATTTTGAGATGAAAATTTTACATAAGAATCCTTAGCTCAAATGAGTTTGAAAAACAAAATTTCAAAAATTTATAAAAATATTTGAATTGCCTGATAAATCCTTAGCTCAAATGAATTGATTTTTGAAATATAATACAACAAATTAAGTTTAGTGTTTACTGTATTCATAGATTTTATTGAGCAACTAACTAAGGTTGAATTTTTTTGAAAATTTTGTATAATGGTACTGAGGAAGTTATTAATCTTTCATAAAATTTTTACATGATGATCACACTCGAGAAAATTTACAAAAATCTAACAAGTTTACTGTCCCAATTATGTCCATTCCGTTTTTTATTTTTTAAAGATAACAAATGTTGTTAAATTATTTTGAAAATTTTTTTCTATGATCCCAAACAACAAGGGATGGTACCATAATTTTTTCAGATGATCATCAGGCCTGTATAATTTTTTAAAAATCTGACAGTGTTTCTGCCCGAATTTTAAAAAATCTCAAAAAATTAGTTTTTCATCAAATTTTCATGGAACAAGACCTTTTTAAGGGTTATTGGACCCATTCCGTTCAAATCCGGCCAAAAAATTTGAAAATCCGGACTCCAAACCCGAAATTTCGGCGACCGAAAATTCCGAAATTACTGTTCAGCACTGTAGCAAAATCAAAAAATTTTTAAAATTTTGAATTCGGCCGGGATATATTGTTAACCTGATCGCCACACGATCAGACACGACGACTCACGCCACCAGCTGCGCCAAGACGCGACACGCCATTGGGTCGCAGCCCAACCAGAATTGTTAAACCGATCGCCACACGATCAAGACACGACGACTTCACGCCACCACGGTGGCAAGACGACACGCCGCTTGGGTCGTGATGCCCAACCAGAGCAATGGTCGAAGGTCTCTTGGGCCATCTCCCCCAAAAGCTAGCTCAATGAGAGGTGCTCCTCACCCTTATAAACCATGCTCAAGCCCTCTCCACAACCAATGTGGGACTATTCCCAACAATCTCCCCCTCACACGTTGGGCGAGATTATCTAGGAACCACCCGGGCCACCAGGCTCGATACCAATTGTTGACCGATCGCCACACGACAAGACACGACGACTCACGCCACCACATACAAGACGCGACACGCCTTGTTGGTCGCAGCCCAACCAGAATTGTTAAACCGATCGCCACACGATCAGACACGACGACTCAAGCCACCGGTGGCAAGACGCGACACGCCGCTTGGTCGCATGCCCAACCAGAGCAGTGGTCGAAGGTCTCTTGGGCCATCTCCCCCCAAAAAGCTAGCTCAATGAGAGGGTGCTCCCTCACCCTTATAAACCATGCTCAAGCCCTCTCCACAACCAATGTGGGACATATATAAATTCGGAGGGGGCCGAAAACCGAAATTTCGGCGAAATTTCGCCGAATTTCGCCGAAAATTCGATCCCTGGTCGTGGCACCCTCCCACCACCGTAAGCACACTACGACAAGAAAACCACACCGCACAAGTGCACATGTGACGGACCAGCTCCATTCTGTTCTGTTCTTGGTGCAGAGGAAGCAGGGGGAGCCGCTGCGCGCGTTCCTCGACATCGAGGCGACGAGGAAGCGGTCGGGCAACGAGGACATCTTCATCGGCTACCACGCCAGCGACGACGTGCAGGTGACCTACGCCGGCAAGTTCTTCCGGATCACCCACAACTACCACGTGGCCACCAAGAAGAGGGACGTAAGTCGGACAAAATTCTCGTCGTCACTTCACTCCAACGCGAATGCCTGAACGATCGACCGTCGTCGTGCAGGATGTCCTGGTGTACTGGTCGTCGTCGTGGTGCTTCGGCCATCGGAACAACATCGCCAAGGAGTTCTTCCGCCACATCTCCGCGCACTCCTTCGGGCGGTGCGAGAACAACGTCGGCGGCGGCGACAAGGCGCTGGAGTTCTACCCGGACTGCGCTAGCGGCGCGACGGAGAGCCCGCGGCCGCAGTGGTGGGACCACCTCCACTGCGCCATGTCGCACTACAAGTTCGTGCTAGCCATAGAGAACACCCTCACCGAGAGCTACGCCACCGAGAAGCTCTACTACGCACTGGACGCCGGCTCGGTGCCCATCTACTTCGGCGCGCCCAACGTGCGGGACCTCGTGCCGCCCAACTCCGTCATCGACGGATCCACGTTCGCATCGCTCGAGGAGCTGGCCGGGTACGTGAGGAAGGTGGCCGCCGACCCCGTGGCGTACGCCGAGTTCCACGCGTGGCGCCGGTGCGGCGTGCTGGGCGCCTACGGACGGAGCCGGCTGGCCAGCCTCGACACGCTGCCGTGCCGGTTGTGCGAGCTCGCCAGCCGGATGGGCGGCCGGCAAGCGCCCAATGCCACGCTTGCTTGATCGAGTTTGAGCTTACAGACGTTGATTAATCGGTGCAGTGAAGTGCTGTGCAATGTATTTTCATTCGCCTTGTATTAATTGTTCTTAATTCCATTGCTGTTTAGTGGGGCTTAGCACAATGTTTTATTACAAAGAAGTAACATATGCACGTATACCACACACACATGACTTTATCCAAGAATTACAGGATGCATGCGCGTGTTTGTTTTACGTAGCTTTCACCAATTGAAGCTAGTGCTAGTGATACTTCAAAAGCAGAGTGAGTTCCTTTCGCCTCTCACTTATCTGCTATTTCATTCTGCTGATAGATACGTAGTGAATTGATCAGTTTTGGACTAGTTAACTGGCCTCTTAAAAAACTTGTCTTGGACTAGTTAACTTAAGGTGATCAGTTTTGTGTAGCCAGTTATCTATTGTAAGCTGACCCAGTAATAAACAAAACACCGAGAGTGGTAAATAGGTCGCAAGGTATCCTGCCACTAATCAATTTTTGTCTTATTCCTGGCAAATCTTGCCGTCTTGGTAAATCAGCAACAGCAAGATATGCAATTTTACATTTATGGCGTTAAGATAATGAGGTATTGTGTTTGCAGTCAAGAAAAACATGTAACTCATTGGTAGCTGCTGGAACTTAAAAGTAATTCAGATCATTGTTTTTAAATTAGATTTGTTACATATTTCTGTTAGCTTGGATTTGGACGATAGGACTACCATATTGATGTTGAAGATGGATTGTCCATTGTCTTTCTATCTAATTAATAGGGACTATGCCACAAATCAGTGGCGTATTTATCAGGGGCGCGTAGGTGGGCTAGAGCCCCACCTGTGGCCCCCCCTCCCTCCTGTCCTAAGTTAGATAAATTTAGAAAAAACTTATCTATAAATTTAGGGAAGCTACCGAGTTAAACAATCGGTTCAGTGAATCTTCGATAGAGCTTTTGAGATATATTGCTTGTCTAAACCTAAGAGATTAATTTGCAAATTTTGAACATGATAGGTTTCTTCGGCTTTCAGAGATTTATTCAGATGATTTCTCATCATATGATCGTGTGGTTTTGGAAGCACAACTTGACTTATTCATTGATGACTTGAGAAGAGAAGAATTTTCAAGTTGTAATGATCTTGCTAGTCTCGCGGTGATGATGGCTGAAGCAAAAAAGCAAGTTGTTTATGTTGGGATTATGCCCAATAGCATATCATGCGCCACATATGATGTGGGCTTGGTAATGACGGGCAACGTTGGACGTGGGCTACAAACCTTATTGGGCCTCTAGTGTAGGGGCCCAACTAAGGGGGTATATAAACGGAGGCGGTGGAGGCTTTGAGAGGCATGAGCTTCTAGGTTTTCCCCTCCACCAAACCCTAGCCGTCGTCTCTCCTAAGGGTTCGCGCATGAGATGCTAGCACACCCGCGTGGATGGATTCCAATCTCTGTATGTGTGGATACCGTAGAGGCGTTGCACTTGCGGCGCTAATCGAAGCGAACCTGAAAGGAGGCGCAATCAGATTCGCGCACAGTTTCTGGATGCGAAATTGTTTTATTGATTTCTGATGATTCCGAAGGAATTTGAAGGCAAGACCAGATGCGTTTGAAAGATTATCTCGTTATCTTTCAAATGAGTGGTAGAACGCCCAAAACAGAGCTCGTATGTGGCCTAGGCGTCCATTTTAAGTTGGACTGCTCCTGGAGGTCGCGAACTTCCGCAAGGACTTCCGGCGCTTAGTCTACCTCATCGCCGCCTACGATCCGGTCATGGGGCTTGGCCATGGAGTGGCAGGCCTTGCGGCACCAGCGAGGAGGAGGCGTGGCATGTACGGCTACTTCCATGACGCCGCGGATCGATTGAATCGCTTCATCGACTCGTCTTCCGCTTTCTGGCGCCGAGAGGTAACGATCCATGATCATTTACTTGTAGGGTGTCCTGGGTTGTCGTGGTAAAATTTTAATTCATTGCTAGCGTAGCATCCCACGTTTCCCAACAGTGGTATCAGAGCCATCCTATTTAGTTATTGATCTAGATTGGTCGCATATGTGATATGCGGGGTCGTTCTCCGTCTAGCCGATTGGATCGGTTAGGGTGAATAACTTGATCAATGGTTATTAATCTAAAAATTGGTGATGAGATCACCTTGCGGGAGGGCTGTGAGATTAATCTCGTCATGAGCCTATGATAATTAGTTGATGTGATCAAAGTAATTATGTGACCTTGTTTAATGAGATTGGATCGGCCAACCGTTGATTAGATTAATTCTTGTTTGTTGTTGTGATTTTGATCAATCGGCTAAAGTGATAGATATTGATAAGATCATTGTTGGTCACAGTTTGGTGTCTTGATTGATTAAATCAGCATGTTGACATCGATGAGATTAGCCATGTGGTTGTTATCATGAGGGTGCACACAAGATAGTTGTGTTGTGCGTATGCATATGCATGTATGTACAAGGCTGTAGAGCTACGTATGCTACATGAGCACTATGGGGCTAAATATTATGCGTATGTATGCTGCATACATGGTTGATTAAATGAGCGACCAGACTGACTCGACTGGTCAGTTGCAATAGATGTGTGGCTTGAGATGGTTAATTTGATTAACCTGGCATATCGGTGAAATTGGGTTAATATGATTAACCTATATATATATCTCTCTCTGTCACTCATTCTTGAGCACGACCATTTGTCTTTCAAAGAACAATGATCAATATGATTGATCTAGAATTTGGCTAATCCGATTGGTTCAAATTTGGATTAATTTGATTAATCCGATTGAAATTCTTGTTGAGATAACATGATTATTTCAATGAATTTTTTGGGGCACGGCTGTGAATAAGATTCATGGCTAGTTAATGAGTTTGGTCCGAAATTAAAGTTCTGTAATTTGTTACAGTACTTGGTTAATATGATTAGACCGATATTGGGTTAGGGTCAAAATTTTCATTGAGTTAATTTGATTAGCCCGGTGGAATTTTATGAATTTATGACCAATACTGATTGTGTGCATATTTTGTTCTGATCCATAGAGGGCTATATAGCTGCGCTATTAATCATAGTTGAAATTAGATTTCTTTGTATTATAGCCTTTATGATACCTCGCAATATGCTATGGTGGGTCTTGTTGGATATTTGTATTCGGTTAAGGAGAATTTATCTGTGTGCACCACATGCTTGATGTGACGTGGCCGAGTGAGTATTTGATTCATGGCCAGATAATTTTTCGGACCACTAAGCAAGGGCTAATTGTTAGTCCGGTATTGCATTAATATGATTAATTCAATCGAACTTTCTCGGGTAAGATTGTGAATAGGATTCATAGTTCAAACCCTACCAACCAAGCTGTTAGTAGGCTAACATGCTTAGTGGAATATTCATTGAGTAAATTTGATTGGTTGAAGTGGATAATATGATTAATCATGGAATTTTTCATAAGCTAAATTTATGAATATGATTCTCTATGGGAAATTGTTTCCACCACACAAATTATTTATGTGCCTTTTATAAGTTGTTATAAGCTCACATCGCTCGATAGAATTTGATTCTATGCACATGTATGTGAATAGTTTGACCTCGTATACGATGCATGTGTGGGATCTTACGGACACTTACATATTAATTTGTGATACTTGACTAAAATCAAGTAGATGGCGGTGGACGAAATGGACGATGGTGATATTGATCACCGTGACTGCGTCTTGGGCCATCTTGGTGCCTGACTTAGAAGTGTATTTTACGTGATGGTTTATCTCGCTCGCTATTCTTTCATCTTGATAGAATAGATTTCTCAAAAATTAAGAGTGTTTGCCCTTCCAACATTTGCACCTATTAAGGTCTTGTATGTTAACTGGTAGTTTCTGCCAAAGCAGGGTGCCGTTAATTTACATGATCAATAGGGTGAAGTCGGACTTCACAACATAGTGTTGGTTTTACTTGACGAAGCTATCAAAACGGTTTTGAGCTTCGGGGCAAGGGTGTTGGTGCTGAGCATCGGCGCATGCCACACAACACACAAGAGTCACATACGATGTGATCGGCAAAAGGGTTGCCTACCTATGTCATTGGGTTCTGTGAGATCATGTGATGAAAAATTGGTTGAATGGTGAAATTGGCATTGTAAAGTGATTTTGGTTATGGCATGTGTGGTGCTTGTGCATGTGCTATATTGAGATGATTATCATGCTGGTGATAGCATGATGGAGTTTTGCTTAATGCAATGCACTCGTGTGAGTGGTTGCATGGATTAATCTTGAGTCAAGTCGTGGACTTGTGCTCGAACGCGTTGTTTGTTACTTCATGTGCAGGTGTTGCTCGAGGGCGAACGTGGTCGATGACGGGACCGGAACTAGGTTCATGGAGGAACTGAGGTTCGAGACTAGGTTCAGGGAGGAATCGAGGTCTTGGTGGTCAAGGATGTCATGCGGGACGTTCGGGCTAGAGAACATGCACATGGAGGCTGGTTAGTCACGTAATTACAGCAGGTGGGCTGTACATACGTGCAAGAGTTGTTTTTGGCCACGTTGGGCCAAGTTGAGAAAGATACAGACTCTTTCCATGTTGGAAGTGGAGTCGTAGTCAATCTCTGTGAATTTGCGCTGTATAAATAGAGGGAGGTGTCCTCTGTTTATGGTGAGAGCGAGCGTTCAGGTTTTAGGGTTGTACTCTTGTGTTGGAGTACTTTAGACAAAAGAAATAAAGATCAATCTTCCAGAAAGCTAGTTGTTCTTTCGTGCATGCATGCATAAGATTGATCCGTGGCAACTGAAGCCCTTGCTTGAAGTTTTGTTCATCACAGCAGTCACGGAGTTCATCACGGAGTTCGGTTCTTTGCAAAGGTATCATCTTGCGAAGGTAATATCTTTTGATCCGTAAATCCGATCGGATTGATTCTTGTTGGGTTTGATTCTTAATTGAATCTAGTTTATACTGTTAAAATTTCACATCAATCCAACGGTTAGATCTTCGGTAATTTGTGGTCGCCCAGATTGATGTCCTGCTCGCCCGACTGCTCGCGTGGTCGCCCGGATTCAGTCATCTTGCGAAGGACATAACTTTAGATCTGTACATCCGATTGACCTGATTCTTTTTTTGTTAATTGTGTAATTGAGTCTAGTTTCTACAGTTAAAATTTCACGTCAATCCAACGGCTGGATCTTCCGTAATTACTATTTTAGTAGACATATATTGGTCTACTCGCCCAGATCGCGCGCGTGGTCGCCCAACAGTGTGCGTGGTCGCCCAACAGTGCGCGTGGTCGCCCAAACTGTCCTACTGCTCGCCCGAGTGCCCAAACTGGTCGCCCAGGTGTCCTACTGCTCGCCCAAGTGCCCAAACTGGTCGCCCAAGTGCCCAAACCGCCGCCTAAGTGCCAAACCGCCGCCTAAGTGTTTCTCTTGAGTCGCCCAGATCGTCTATTTGTTTTCCAACCGCATAAACCGATTTCCAAGCAATTTGAGTTTAAATTGGGGTGTTTGAAAAGATCAAAATTTGATTTTAGCTTCGCGCAATCATTCACCCCCTCGATTGCTACATTAGTATATTTCGATCGCATAAGTGGTATCAGAGCAAGGTTTGTCTAATTATTCTTAACCGGTGATTAGAAACTGTAACGATGGATAGGTATTCGACAAAACCTTGTGTTTTCGATGGTGTTGATTTTCAGTTTTGGAAAGCGAAGATGGAGGCGTACATTCAAGCTCGTGGCTTTGCAATCTGGGAGAAGGTGTACAAACCATATCAAGTTCCTGAGAATGATCAAGTCAATGAAACCAATCAAGCACAGGTTGAAGCGAATAGCAGAGCACGAAACTTGATCATCCAAGGTTTGGGAAGAAGTGATTTTGATCGTGTGATTCATCTCAAGTCTGCATATGAGGTTTGGAAATCTCTTTGTGATTATCATGAGGGATCTAACACTATCAAAGAGGTTAGGCAAGACATATATAAGAAAGAATACATGCGATTTGAGATGAAACCTGGTGAGTCCCTAGACGATTTCTTTGCACGGTTCAATAAGATTCTTAGCAACTTACGTGCTGTTGGAGTTTTCTTTGATGAGGCTACTAATGCTAGACAATTGCTTGGTGCATTGGACATGTCTATTTGGGAGATGAAAGTTACATCTATTAGAGAATCCACTGTCATGAGTACACTTACTTTGGATGTTCTGTTCTCTAAATTAAAAACTCATGAGCTGGATGTTCTTGCTAGGAAGTCTGATCATAAATCAATTGCACTGACCTCCCAATCTAGCATGTCTCAGAATGATGCTTCTTCAAGCTTTGCTTTGTCCTCTTTGTCTTCACTAACCGATGAGCAGATTGAAGAGTTTCTGAAGAAGATTTGGCACTACTCTCTTCTCGGTTTAACAAAGCTTTGCGAGAATGTGAGAATGAGAAAGAGAGTTGGTGGTGGCCTCCAAGATGCTATGAGTGTGGTGACCTCAATCACATTAGATCAAATTGTCCTAAGCTTGCGGGTAAAACATCAAGGAGGAGAAGGACAACGACGTAAGAAAAGAAAAGAAGAAGTTTTCACCAAGTGACAGAAAGAAAAGAGCTTCATCAACAAAAAGGTTGTTCATCGGGTTCTTTTCGCTCTTGAACAAGTGAACTTAAGTGATGTGGATTCAGAGAGCAAGTGAGGATGACACAATGGTTCCAAGCAAGCATGATTTGATGAATTATGTCTCATGGCTAGAAGTGATGGAAGCTTCACAGGAGATGATCATGACAAATGACTTCAATGAGGTAGATCCTTCTTACGATGATTTAGCTATTCTTTGTTGCTCGCCTTGGAAAATTGCTTAACAAACGTGATAAGAAAATTAAGAAACATGATGTTCTTGTGGAATCTTTGTATGCTGAAATTGCTAGACTTAAATCTTTGATTCCTGATGATGATGCTTGCAAGTCATGTGACTTAATCTACAGTGAGCTTACTGTGCTTAGGAAAGAACATGTTTCTTTGTTAGAACAAGTCAATGCTGAAAAGAAAGAAAATGAGAAACATGTTAAAAATGCTAGCTGTTCAACTGTTGATTTGCATGATACAACTCATTGTTCTAAATGTGCTATACTGGAATTGAAGTTGCATGATGCAAATGCTAGGGTTTCTCAAATGACAGATGCTATGCTCACTCATGAAGTTCTCTCATGCTCAACTTGTCGCAAATGTAAAAGGAAAAGTGGACGTTCCATGTAATAACTGCTTAACTCTTGCTCGAAAGGTTGATTACTTGGAAAAATCTTTAGAACGGTTCACTATTGGAAAGAAAAACCTAAACATGATTCTGGATCAGTCAAGGGTCAGTACTCATCACAAAGGTTTAGGTTTTGATTCTTATGCTCATCATAAATTGCATGCTCCTACTGTTGTTAAGACACTTGAAAGTGGAAAATTTGAGATTGTTAATGAGCCTAAGAAAACTGTTTTCAAGTCTGCTGGTGTGTTATCTTCTACTATGATGAATGCAAATGCTACTTCTGTTTCTAAAGCTAAACATCATGTTAAGTATACTTGCACTCATTGTGGTAGAGATGGACACCTAGTAGATTTTTGCTTTAGACTAGCCAAACAGAAAAGAAAGAGAAAACTAAGGCTAGATCTAATTTCAGAAGGCACATTTCACTCCTCATTTTGTGCCTAGGGTGATTCAAACACCTTCATTGCAAGAAACACGGAAAGAGCAAATCTGATTTTGTGAACAAATGTACTCGTGTTGTGCCTACTGTCGTGTGTCTCAAGATCGATTCCTAAATGTTTTATTTCTAACCCCAAAGATCGAGGCCTCGACACTTCTGCTTTATGTAGGCTTGCCATGAGGAAGGAGAACATTTGGCTAGTTGATTCCGGATGCTCACGCCACATGTCCCGTGATAAAATTGGTTCTCCTCCTCACTCGTGCATCTCGTCTTTGAAAGTGTTACTTTTGGAGATGCATCTTCTACTCTGCTAGGCAAAAGGTACAAGAAAGGTAAACAACAAGTTCATGTTCAAGGATGTGGCTCTAGTTGAAAATCTGAAATACAACTTGTTGTCTGTTTCACAAATGATTGATGAAGATCTTGAAGTATGCTTTAAGAAAAGTGGATGCAAAGTTTTAGATGCTTCAGGAGACCTTGTGTTCAGGATTTCACGCTTTGGAAGAGTTTTTAAGGCTGATTTTGATGTGTCACTTTCTTCTAAGCATAGGTGTCTAGTTGCCAATGTTTCTAAAGATTTATTCTTTTGGCATCGAAGACTTGGTCACGTTGGTTTTGATCATCTAACTCGCGTTAGTGGCTTAGATCTCATTCGTGGCTTGCCTAAGCTTAACGGTGACAGCAATTTAGTATGCTCTTCTTGTAGACATGGTAAGATGACTGCAGGTTCACATCTACCTCTCACCATGGTGATGACAAACGCTCTAGGACAGCTACTACATCTTGACACGGTTGGACCTTCTCGAGTTCAATCCTTTGGAGGCAAATGGTATGTACTGGTCATTGTTGATGATTATTCTAGATACTCTTGGGTTTATTTTATGGTATCTAAAGATGAGGCTTTTAGTCACTTTAGAAGTCTTGTTACTAGATTATCTGTTGATCACCCAGGAGCACTTAGAGCTATTAGAAGTGATAATGGAACTGAATTCAAGAATTCTTCTTTTGATCACTTTTGTATTGAAAAAGGAATTGATCATCAATATTCTTCACCTAGAGTGCCTCAACAGAATGGTGTAGTTGAAAGGAAAAATAGAACCTTGGTTGAGATGGCTAGGACTATGCTAGATGAACATCACACTCCTAGGAAGTTTTGGGCTGAAGCAATCTCAATCACATGCTATGTTTCTAATAGAGTGTTTTTAAGATCGAAGCTAGGTAAAACTCCTTATGAGCTTCGTTTTGGTCATAGGCCTAGTGTATCTCATTTCAGAGTTTTTGGATGCAAATGTTTTGTCTTGAAATCTGGAAATCTTGATAAATTTGAAGCTAGAGCAACTGATGGCATCTTTCTTGGATATCCTGCTCATACACGTGGTTATCGTGCACTTGTTTTGGAGACTAACAAAATTGTAGAAACCTGTGAAATCACTTTCGATGAGGCTAGTCCAGGCACTAGTCCAATTGATGCAGGAACAGGTGCATATGTTCAGGGGGAGAGTATTTTTGTTGTTGATGATGATGATGTTGAGGATGAAGTGTTAATTCCTATTGCACAACCAAGCTGTACCTCTTTCGGCACCTACCACTACATCACCTACAGCTGAGCATCCTCAAGCAACAACATCTTCTGTACATGCTGAAAACGAAGAAGAAGAAGGAGAAGGTTCCGAAGCTACAGCTCCTTTGCACATTCAAAGAAGACATCCACCTGAACAAATGATAGGAGATTTAAATGAGAGAGTCACTCGAGCCAGGTTTATTGCTCCTGATTCTCATGCTCACTCTGCTTTTGTGGCTTCTTTTGAACCCAAAGATATATCTCATGCATTAACTGACGAATCTTGGATCAATGCCATGCATGAGGAATTAGAGAATTTTGAGCATAACAAAGTTTGGAAGCTTGTTCCACCTCCTCCTGATTTTAATATAATTGGAACTAGATGGGTTTTCAAAAATAAACAAAGTGAGGATGGTGTTGTGGTCAGGAATAAAGCTAGATTGGTTGCTCAAGGTTTTTCTCAAGTTGAAGGTTTAGATTTTGATGAAACATTTGCTCCTGTTGCTAGAATTGAAGCCATTAGAATTCTTTTAGCATTTGCTGCATCTAAAGGTTTTAGACTGTATCAAATGGATGTGAAAAGTGCTTTTCTTAATGGCTATATTAATGAAGAAGTATATGTTAAGCAACCTCCTGGTTTCGAAAATTCCATATTTCCTGATCATGTGTTCAAATTGTCCAAAGCCTTGTATGGATTAAAACAAGCCCCTAGAGCATGGTATGATAGGCTAAAAACCTTTTTACTTGAAAATGGGTTTACAATGGGAAAGGTTGACAAAACTCTCTTTTTACTCAAGCAAGGCAATGATCAATTATTCGTCCAGATTTATGTTGATGATATTATCTTTGGTGGTTCCTCTCATGTTTTAGTGTCTAAGTTTTCAGAAACCATGAGAAAGGAATTTGAGATGAGCATGATGGGTGAGTTGACTTACTTTTTGGGACTGCAAGTTAAACAAACGAAGGAAGGTACCTTTGTTCATCAAAGTAAATACACAAAAGATTTGCTTCGTCGCTTTGGAATGGAAAACTGCAAACCGATCATGACACCCATGGGAGGCACTTGCACACTTGATCCGGATGAAGATGGTGAGAGTGTTGATCAAAAGGAGTATAGAAGCATGATAGGCTCTCTGTTATATCTCACTGCATCAAGGCCGGATATTCAATTTGCTGTGTGTTTGTGTGCTCGTTTTCAAGCTTCTCCACGTGTTTCACATCAACAAGCCGCTCAGCGGATCTTCGTGTATCTCCATGGTACTCAAGATTTTGGTATATGGCTTTTCGCTTCCTCATGCATTAGTTTAAGAGTTTTCTCTGATGCTGACTTTGGAGGTTGTAGAATTGATAGAAAAAGCACATCTGGTTCATGTCTTTTCTTGGGTAATTCACTTATTGCATGGTCATCTAGAAAACAATCTTCATTGCACAATCAATGCTGAATCAATATGTGGCTGCTTTGCTAGTTCTTTGTTCTCAAATTCTTTGGATAGTAGCTACACTTAAAGATTATGGAGTTAATTTGGATAGTGTTCTCTCATTGTGCGATAACACTAGTGCAATATGCATTGCTAAGAACCCTGTGCAACACTCTAGAACAAAACACATTGAGCATCGGCGCATGCCACTCAACACACAAGAGTCACATACGATGTGATCGGCAAAAGGGTTGCCTACCTATGTCATTGGGTTCTGTGAGATCATGTGATGAAAAATTGGTTGAATGGTGAAATTGGCATTGTAAAGTGATTTTGGTTATGGCATGTGTGGTGCTTGTGCATGTGCTATATTGAGATGATTATCATGCTGGTGATAGCATGATGGAGTTTTGCTTAATGCAATGCACTCGTGTGAGTGGTTGCATGGATTAATCTTGAGTCAAGTCGTGGACTTGTGCTCGAACGCGTTGTTTGTTACTTCATGTGCAGGTGTTGCTCGAGGGCGAACGTGGTCGATGACGGGACCGGAACTAGGTTCATGGAGGAACTGAGGTTCGAGACTAGGTTCAGGGAGGAATCGAGGTCTTGGTGGTCAAGGATGTCATGCGGGACGTTCGGGCTAGAGAACATGCACATGGAGGCTGGTTAGTCACGTAATTACAGCAGGTGGGCTGTACATACGTGCAAGAGTTGTTTTTGGCCACGTTGGGCCAAGTTGAGAAAGATACAGACTCTTTCCATGTTGGAAGTGGAGTCGTAGTCAATCTCTGTGAATTTCTTGTCAGATAAATAGAGGGAGGTGTCCTCTGTTTATGGTGAGAGCGAGCGTTCAGGTTTTAGGGTTGTACTCTTGTGTTGGAGTACTTTAGACAAAAGAAATAAAGATCAATCTTCCAGAAAGCTAGTTGTTCTTTCGTGCATGCATGCATAAGATTGATCCGTGGCAACTCAAGCCCTTGCTTGAAGTTTTGTTCATCACAGCAGTCACGGAGTTCATCACGGAGTTCGGTTCTTTGCAAAGGTATCATCTTGCGAAGGTAATATCTTTTGATCCGTAAATCCGATCGGATTGATTCTTGTTGGGTTTGATTCTTAATTGAATCTAGTTTATACTGTTAAAATTTCACATCAATCCAACGGTTAGATCTTCGGTAATTTGTGGTCGCCCAGATTGATGTCCTGCTCGCCCGACTGCTCGCGTGGTCGCCCGGATTCAGTCATCTTGCGAAGGACATAACTTTAGATCTGTACATCCGATTGACCTGATTCTTTTTTTGTTAATTGTGTAATTGAGTCTAGTTTCTACAGTTAAAATTTCACGTCAATCCAACGGCTGGATCTTCCGTAATTACTATTTTAGTAGACATATATTGGTCTACTCGCCCAGACTGCGCGCGTGGTCGCCCAACAGTGTGCGTGGTCGCCCAACAGTGCGCGTGGTCGCCCAAACTGTCCTACTGCTCGCCCGAGTGCCCAAACTGGTCGCCCAGGTGTCCTACTGCTCGCCCAAGTGCCCAAACTGGTAGCCCAAGTGCCCAAACTGCTCGCCCAAGTGCCAAACTGCTCGCCCAAGTGCTCTACTGGTCGCCCAGACTGGTCTATTTGTTTTCCAACTGCATAAACTGATTTCCAAGCAATTTGAGTTTAAATTGGGGTGTTTGAAAAGATCAAAAATTTGATTTTAGCTTCTGCGCAATCATTCACCCCCTCTGATTGCTACATTAGTATATTTCGATCCTACAGGTTCTAGCGGTGAGCCAAAGTTCACTAGGACTTTAATGAATATGGATTTTGTCCTACTACAAGTCATTAGAGGGAATGTGACTTGAGTGGGAGTATCTTTTGTTAATTTATTAACGAAGGGTACGCAACATAAACATAGTTTAATATTTGTTGATTACCTTGTGCTTTACTATTTGAGATATATATATTTGATATGAATTTCTTATTAGTGCATTGTGATTGATATTGATTTTGAGAATTGTTCTCTTATTGTTGAAAGGAATATTTGTTCTAAAGAATAGTACCTAGATGAACTAGCTTGAAATGCAATCTGAATTGAAACGGTGTTTATTGGCAACACTGCAGTTGTTTTCTTGGTGTTTGCTGTCTCATTATTGTCGCCATGGACTCTGAGCTTTGGAAGCAAGATGAGATTATGGGTGTCTATAATATGATTGTGGACTTTGAGGGCATGTTTGAGGATCAGACAAGAGCTAGAGGATTTGATCCCTAAATCAATGTTTGCAAGTTAGCACGAGAAGAATTCGGTCAGCCATCATGTAGTCGATATGATTGATTACATTGGGCATTAGAAAATATGATTCTCCCTTTAGCTAATGGTTAGCTATTGATGTGATTTTTGGTTGCTCTTTTTGAGCATTGAGCTAAACATTTTGATGAATAGCTTGGATAAATCATTGGCCGAGATGCATCTGATGCATGTTAAAATTGGAAAGCATTAAGATCAACTTTAATCATGTGATAATGGTTCGAAAGACTGGTCAGCTTATGAAGGAGACCGAGTCATGAGTGAAAAGGGAAAGGTCCTGATGAGATCTGGAGTACCAATCCTAGACTTGTGAAGTTGAAGATTGGCGTTACCCTGACACTATAAGATAGGATTTTGAAATAGTGGCAAGGGTGTTGAAGTTGTCTCGTTGGATGTTGACATACTCTTAACGGCCCAACTGTCAAGATTAATGTTGGAGTTAAATAATTGTTATTATACTCCTGGCATAGGCAAAATCAATAGTTTAGCTTCATCTTGGGAGTAGAAGGTTATGAACCGCAATATAGAACAAATGTTGTTCGATTTGCCTGATTGATTTGTCGTGTTGACATGCTCCATTAGTGAATGGATGTGTATTTGGATCCTGATGATACACTTGTGTTGTGCCATTGTTTTCATTATCTATATGTTGGTATACTTTAGAAATAATAGTGCTCATAAAAGGGGTTCCATCAAGTCACAGAGAATGAACCATATATGATATGGATCGGAAAGTGTTCCATACTGTTTTATCAAAGTTTGAATTGTGGAGTACATGTAAGACGTCTAACGTCTGATGAACTCACTCTCAACTTAGATAATAATTTCTTTGTGAAGTGCAAAGTGTTTGTACATTTTAAAGGGGGCGAGAACAAATTATTTGTTGCTCGGAATGGTTGATTTTGGAGAAAATATTTTTTCCAAAATAGTTAGTGGGAGCACAATGTGACTCGAAGTCGTTCGGGGATCATTAGAAAGTGTTTCTGTTCCTACTAAATTTTCATATAATGTACAAGTTGGTGTATGTTTTATGAAAAATAAACCGGCCCTACATATGTTCTAAAGCCGCATTAGTCACCTATATGATAGGGATGACAATTGTTGTCAGACTATGATGAGCTTAAGACTTGTGAGGAAGTGTGATGGGCCTATGCTCTGAAAGATGGTTTGAAGCCATGGGATCTAAAGATTAGCTGTGCGTGATGATTAAGTTATGAACTCGATTAATCCGCTTAATGCTATCTAGATCGATCTAGCTATTGCATATTTGATATGCGAGATGGGTGTCAAAACGGCTCTCCCTGCTTTGTGGAGACCTAGCGAGAATGTGTTCTTGACACGACCTCAAGGTTTTGATGATCCATAAGATGCTACAAAGATGCAAGTTTATGAAACAAGCATCTCGAGTTGGATATTTGCTTTGATGTAAAGTCAAAGTGTTTGCTAGTTCATCAAGGGCAAGTGGGAGCACATTTACATTTGATCTTATATATGTATGACATATTGGTGATCATAAATAATATTCCGTAAATCTGCCATGTCTTAATTAAGAAATTGTTCTTCATAGAAGACTTTGGGACAGATTGGAAATTTTGGCATAAACATCTATAGAGATAGATTTAAAAGGCTAATTGGATTAGTGCTTTATGTTGACATAATGTTGAATGGTTCGTGAGAATGTGTTCTTGTGTATGTCACATTGGATAGCAATACTCAGTAATTTAATACTTGATGAGCTTGATAATTGCCAAAATTAAGGTTCACACCCTGAGCGCATTAAGGTGAATGTCACCGAATATACCGATATCAATCAAATCCGGGTGAATGTCACTGGATGTTTTGGAAAAGGAACATTCTAAGATACTTATGAAGTAAAACGATTGTGTTCTTTGGTGGTGAGGAAATACGGCATGTAATGGTTACATTCCGCATTAGTTTTCAAACCAATACTTAATGGAGGTTGAGAAGTCGAACTGTTCTGTGCCTAGACAAATATTACCACAACCTTTATGAAAGCGCACATGAGCATTGAATATTGGATATTCAATTGGTACGCTCTAGTCTTTGGTGGAGAAAACATAAGTGATAAGCCAACTAGCGGTAATGGGGATGGTGTGTCACTTTTATGTTTACGATGGATAATATGTTATCACAGTTCCTTGAATAACATCATCGGTATTGATCGCAAGCACGACTTGTTCGTGGAACTCGTTTACTATATGTTGTTATTCTAAGTTGGTCCCTGATCTTATATCATAATCTGAACAATTATGATTCAAAGATTAGCACATGCATTGGTTGATGATCAGGTTCCCAGATCATTGATATGGGGATATCAAATCAATGGTGTGGACACTTGTTGGTGAACAAGGGTAGTTAGACAGACCCACTCCGAGACACTGCTGAGATTGTTATCTTAGAAGTGCCATCAGATTGTAGTCTCGAGTGATACACCTATATGGTCCTTAGACTTGAGATCGTCATGGATTCCCAGCATGTGGACTCGTATGCTTTGGGGTTATCAAACGCTACACCGTAACTGGGTAGTTATAGGTAACTACTGGGTATGCCACGAAACATTGCCAGGGGTTTGATTGGTCAAGATAGGATTTGCCCCTTCTCGATAACGGGAGAGATACCTCTAGGTCCCTCGGTGTGGATGGATTGGAAAGTGCATGGCCATGCCTGTGATTAAAGAGTTAATCACAATCCCCGAATCCATCACATTGACGAGTTAAATGGTCGAGCTATCAACAAGGGTGGCACGTATCTTGCCCTGAGCTTGACTGGTATTGTGCGGCAAAAGGATCGGTATATGTTGAATGTATCAAGGTTCTGCTGATATGATCATTCTGTGCATTCGGGGGTCAATATGTGCTGCTAGGCGCCGCTATTGATCTGTGGATTGGAGAGGTATTTCCGGGTCCACTACCGACTTGTACATGAACCTACAGGGTCACACACTTAAAGGGGTTGGAATACTCTTTGCATAATTGTCTATTGTGCAAGTGGGAGATTGTTGGGATTATGCCCAATAGCATATCATGCGCCACATATGATGTGGGCTTGGTAATGACGCAACGCGTTGGACGTGGGCTACAAACCTTATTGGGCCTCTAGTGTAGGGGCCCAACTAAGGGGTATATAAACGAGGCGGTGGAGGCTTTGAGAGGCATGAGCTTCTAGGTTTTCCCTCCACCAAACCCTAGCCGTCGTCTCTCCTAAGGGTTCGCGATGAGATGCTAGCACACCAGCGTGGATGGATTCAATCTCTGTATGTGTGGATACCGTAGAGGCGTTGCACTTGCGGCGCTAATTGAAGCGAACACGAAAGGAGGCGAATCAGATTCGCGCACAGTTTCGGATGCGAAATTGTTTTATTTCCGATGATTCCGAAGGAATTTGAAGGCAAGACCAGATGCGTTTGAAAGATTATCTCGTTATCTTTCAAATGAGTGGTAGAACGCCCAAAACAGAGCTCGTATGTGGCCTAGGCGTCCATTTTAAGTTGGACTGCTCCTAGAGGTCGCGAACTTCCGCAAGGACTTCCGGCGCTTAGTCTACCTCATCGCCGCCTACGATCCGGTCATGGGGCTTGGCCATGGAGTGGCAAGGCCTTGCGGCACCAGCGAGGAGGAGGCGTGGCATGTACGGCTACTTCCATGACGCGCGGATCGATTGAACTGGCTTCATCGACTCGTCTTCCGCTGCTCTGCGCGTCGAGAGGTAACGATCCATGATCATTTACTTGTAGGGTGTCCTGGGTTGTCGTGGTAAAATTTTAATTCATTGCTAGCGTAGCATCCCACGTTTCCCAACAGTTTATTCATTAGTCTATAGGCTTACTGAATTAGCATTAGTTTTACCTGTAGGCATAGCTACAGTTGAAAGGGTTTTCTCGGCAATGAAGATTATCAAGACAGATTTGCGTAATAAGATAAGTGATGACTGATTAAATGATCTCATAGTATGCTACATCGAGCAAGACATATTTTTCAAGATAAACATGGAAGATATTTTACAACGTTTTCAAAACATAAAAACTCGTAAATATCAACTATCAACTTTTAAGAAGTAATGATCGGTACGTTTTTTTCTTTGTAATGTTACGTATTTATGTTATATGCAACTGTTAGATAAGTGTTGGTATTTTTATATTATATATATTATTTTGTCATGTTCTATGTTTTGAAAAAAATACTCTCTCTCTCTCTCTATATATATATATTATATTAGTTTGGAGGTCTCAATTTTAACTCTCTCCTTTCTAAGTTTCTGGATACGCCACTACCACAAATATTTCTGCATAGTCTGCTGGCAACATGGGGCAACTGTCTAAGTGGCCTCGTCAATCTATGCATAAGTAGACTGCTGTTCATTAAGTTTTCTTGATATATTTTTTTATCCATTGTGGCTGCTGGTTACATACATTGTATCATTTGTTGCATTTGTTTTTACATACTAATACAATCTACTGTCGATCAAAAGTGAGATGATATATTCTAGCATGGAAAACATGATGAACCCTACTGTGAACACTGATGTTCTCCCTGGTACCCAAGATGGTCATAATGTTGCAATTTCAGATTACCTTGGTGTTGATGTGCCATGCTATCAATCAATACAAACGGACCTTCATGCTGAGATGGGCCTAAATGATTCAGAGCTGAGGTTTCCTGTATTTGTAGCCATCACATAGAGGCTTATAAGTTACAATAAAATTTCGCTGAGTCATCATCGCGCCACATGTCTTTCATGAGTAATGGACTACTTACATCTTTTTTTGTTCTTGCAGGGCATCACTGTCATGGATGATCCAATATATGGTTCTCTTAGCTTTATTGGTAACTGAGGTTACTTTTCCGCTTCTTCACTTAAGTATTTCTACTACTATGTTCTCTATGTCTTTGCCCTGTTGGTTTCAAAGGCTGTTGAAAACTTAAAAAGAATACAAAAGATATGCCTAAGCTTTAGTTCCTAGACTTACGCGATGAGAAAACAAGTGTGACAATCACAATGGTTCGGTTCATAAGCTAACCTGGATTGTATTATTTGGTCACTGTATTCCACATTCTGCACAAATCCATGCCATATAGGGCTTTTGGGATTGTTCAATTTTTCTGCAGACTGATAGGTCGATGGAAATGCTGATATGTGTGGGCTTGCTGGGCCGAGCGGCTGCATGCTGCACGTGGGCATGGGTTGCACTGCTGATGTTGAGTTGGATGGGAGGCCGGGTGAAATGGGCCGGCAAGGGTTGCTGTGCTGGTTGTGGATGCAGGAAGTGAAGGCAGGGCAGGCGGCCCTGTTATGGTTTCACTCTTGTGTTTAGGTTTTCTACTTCGAGCAAGGTTAGGAATGCATTTTTGGCAAGAAAACAATTCCAATGAACTCCAGAAAGTTTTATAAATCAGGAGAAAACCAAAGAAGTAGCAAAATTGATTTCGGAAATTTTAAGGAGTGGTTTCTGAATGTTTTTGTTTTATAAAGCTGCAGATTTTTAGGCTGTTACACTATGTTCACTCTAATCGTGCAAAGCATTATTTTCTGTATTGCCTTCTGCTCTAAAAGTTAAACCGGGAAATTGGAAAAGGGGTGTCATATCTTATTTTTTTAGATAACGGAATCGTCTCCGGTCTCTGCCAAAGCATATAGCCCGATTTTATTACATAGATTTCAGCTATCCAGTTGAATTACTAGAGAGCAAACATTACATGAAGCTTGGAACAAAAAATTAAGGATAGCAAAGTCTATTGTAATTATTCCATCCGTTCTTGGCAAAAAGCTTCATTGCAACGACCTCCAATCGTGTGCACACTAAACGAATGTTCTCCCTTGCTTCCTCACGCTGCAATAACTCCCAGAATCGCAGTCAATAAGTTCCCCTGAAGACAGCCTGCATAAAAGAAGCATATTGTTTCTTCTGAAACACAGTATCATTGCGACAACACCAAATAGCCCAACAAATAGCAGCCACACCCATAAAGATCTGTTGTGTCTTATTTTTTCCTATGCCTGTGAGCCAATCCCCTAGCATATGATGCATAGATGAAGGTAATGGCAACCCAGTAGCTATCTGAATAATTCTCCAAATAGACCTGGCATTGTGACAATCAAAGAAAAGATGTTGTATCGTTTCATTATGATCACAAAAACAACACTTTTGATTCCCCGCCCAATTTCGCTTAGCCAAGTTATCTTTTGTCAAAATAACTCCACGCTGAAGATACCAAAGGAAAATTTTAATTTTTAGAGGAATCTTCAATTTCCAAATGAATTTATAGTAAAACGGAGTTCCCTGGTTCATTATATAATGATACATAGAGCGGACGGAGAATCGTCCATGTTTATGTAAATTCCATATAAAAGTATCCTTTGCACTTGATAACTGAACATGAGCTATTTTAGCTACAAGGTTGTGCCAATTAGTTAATTTGTCACCCACTAGCGTTCTCCGAAAACGAATATTTAATGGCACATGGCTCATCACCTGCGCCACTGTACTATGAGGAGTAAGAGCTATATTATAGAGGTTAGGGAATTGGTCCTTAAGAGGTCTCATTCCAACCCAAACATCTTCCCAGAATCTAGTTTGTGAACCATCATTTATGTTGAAAGTCCCACAACATAGGAACTGGTCCTTGACCTTTAACAAACCTTTCCAAAAATGAGAGTCACTAGGTTTAATTTGAACCTGTGACAATGTTTTAGAAGTCAAATACTTATTCCGAAGCAAAGACTGCCAATTCCCATCTTCATTAAGCAGTTGAAAAAGCCACTTACTTAAAAGACAATTATTCTTGATTTGTAGGTTCGTTATACCCAATCCTCCTTGATCTTTAGGGCGGCAAAGAATGTCCCATTTAGCAAGATGATATTTTTTCGTAGCATTATTTCCTTGCCAAAAAAACCTTGACCGATAATAGTCAAGTTTTTTTAAAACCTCCTTTGGAAGCTCAAAAAAGGACATCATGAACATCGGTAAACTACTAAGTACTGAATTTAATAAGACCAAACGACCCCCAGAGGACAAAAGCTTAGCCTTCCAAGTACTTAATTTCCTCTTGAAGCGTTCTTTGACTGCACTCCAATCTATATTACGGAGTTTACGATAATGCATCGGTATTCCTAAATATCGAAAAGGAAATGCACCAATTTTGCAGCCGAATAACTCTGTATAATCATCCTCAAATCTTATCTTATGGTTTTGTTTTATACTGTAAGCTATGTCTGGGTGGTTTGGGTCACACCATTTTCCAGTGAGCTCGCACATTCTGAAGAGTTGTCAATTGCCAGATGTGTGGCCCATACGTTTCCACAAATCGTCAACACCAAGCCTTTTCTGTCTAGTTTACTGGTTACTTGCTCTTTAGTTTTTTTTGGAAAATGTGGCATGACGTCTCCTTTCATGGTGTTTTGTCTTATTTTCCCCAACACTAAGATTCTTTTTCTTATTTCGTTTTATGGTCTCAGGTTTTATGGAGGTTTGGGACCAGCCACCTCAAGGCTACCAAAAGTTCTTCTGATATGACACAAAATGCTGTTGATGAAACTGTTCAGGAATTTGACAAAATAAAGGCGAGTTGTCATAGTATAGGCGGAAATAAACAAGTAGATTGAGCCTCACCCTTACACAGAGTGCTGTATCCTTGTGTGGCAGCTAGGCCTGGGCATTCGGTCAATTCGGTTTTTTCGGTTTTTTAAAATTTCGGTTTTTGAATTGTGTTAACCGAACCGAAACCGAAATTTGTTAAAAACTGAACCGAATTAACCGAATTAAATCGGTTCGGTTAATTCGGTTTTTCGGTTAACCGAATTAGCATTCTAGCTCTATAATGCAGAAAACAATCCATTGCATGAAATATAAGCATCAAAACACTTCTGTAACTATAAGCATCAAAAACAATTCTACCAACTCTAGCTAGCTTTATCTCCGAATGCAAGGCAACAACTTAACACTAAGAATCAAGTAGCTATTCTGGAACTTGTATCAAGTAGCTAAGAATTTGATGAAATAAGTCGTCACTTCAGCAGGAAGATCAGACAAACCTACACCTACTGAGCTTCGGTCTCAGGAATATCACTATATCAGACAAACCAAACTTTACCAAAACAAGCGGACAACTGAGATCTGATAGAGATTTCATGAGTTCGGCTTTTTACCTCACCGGCTCGGAGGCAAAATGGCGGAGCCGCGGAGGACTGGAGGAGCTAGTCAAATCTGCACGCAACTTCAGCACAGATGGACTCATTGACCGGAGGACTTAGGGATGGAGGGGCTGGTCAAATCGCCAGATCGACGCGGATGATCACCAGACTGGAGGGGTTGGACGACCAAGAGACGCGGAGCAGGAGCAGGCAGCGTCGTGGCGTCGCTTGGGGCGGAGCAAGAGCAGAGCCTAGGGTTGCTTGCGGCGGCGACGCGGCGAGAATGGCCGAAATGAATGGGGAACGATTTTGATTTGTGAGGCTGTGAGGGACTGAGGCCTGAGGGGATTTTCTTCCGCCTCGCGCAAGTCGGTCGCCTACTCGCCTCGCCTGCTTATTCGGTTTTTTTTCGGCAGCTCGGTTTATTCGGTTACCGGAACCAAAAAACCGAACCGAAAACCGCATACCGAACAGTACCAAAAAAAAAACCGAACCGAAAACCGAAAAAACCGAAAAAATCTGTTTTTTCGGTTCGGTTCGGTTTTTCGGTTTCGTTTAAAAGTGCCCACCCCTACTGGCAGCAGCATCTCAGACACACGTCCACGTTCCACGGCGATGTTGGCCACTCTGCGTGCCATTGATCCCAGATCGATAGGGTTTTCATCCAAAATGATTGTTCTTGTGTAAACAGTTCGATATGCGTGAGTGTTGGGGGGCAAGCCGTGTTTTAAGGGGAAGGGAATGTTGTGTGTCGGATATAGTACAGTGTTTGCTGTGTGGCGTGAGTGTTTGCGTACGTGAGTGGTGTTTGGAGGGTTCACCTGTAAGTGAGTTGAGCGTGGTTTAAATACTGAGTCGCCTGGAGAATGAGGCATGGAAGAACGGATTTCTAACTTTCTCCCCCCAAGTTCTTCCGTCGCACCTCCCTTTTTGTCTTTTCCCCAAACCTTGCAAGTCCATAACAGTTATCTGTTACTGAAGTTGCCGACAGGAATCCTGGGTTGAGTCGTTGAGCTATTTGGAATCTCGGCGCTTCGCTGCCACGCCACGCCTAGGCGACACGGCGTACGATGCTCGGTGCCCGCCGCCGCCGAAAGCGATGAGAGCGTCTGTGACGCGGCGACGGCGCCGCAAGCTTCTCGGCTCGATTCGATTCTTTGAGGTGTATGGGCGTCCACGGCGGAGCTTGTAAGCCGGTGCCTGCACATCTTGCCGCAGCTGCCAAGGGTTTTGCCTCGGCGCGCAAACATCCACACGTTAAATCGGGGTTTTCCTCGGTCTCGAGTCAAATATTCAATAGGTCATTGATCAGACCATTGGGTCACTCAGCGGACTGCATGTTTATTATATGTAATTCTAATAAATATATACGACGTACAAATAGAGAAAAAAATACATAGACACGTTAAATCACGTTACATTAGGTTATTCCCAGTAGATGTTTCATAAGGGTTTTATTCCCATTAAATGATGTGACATATTAGCAATTTGGATAACATAGCATGATAATTAGGTCATTCTCAGTGCATAGTTTTATTTTTCAGTTTTCAAGAGTGCCACATCAAGTTTTATCTAGGTAACTGTGTATTTCAGGTTTCATCTAGATGAAACTCTCTCACCTCCCATGAAACTCTCTCTATCTCTCTTCATAATTACCTTGCCATGTCACCAAACATGATGATGTGTCATGTCATTTAATGAGAATGAAACTCCCACTGAGAATGGCCTTATGAAAAGAGAGAGGGAATGAGTTTCATCAGGATGAAACTGGGTGTATACTGTTTCTAAGATTATAAAACCTGTTGAAACTAGCACTAGGGGCTATAGAATTTCATTTCATCCAACTTCGCCCAATCTTGTGTCTTGCAATTAAATGCGATGGTTAGCATATGAAACCGTGAAATGAAACTGTGCAATGTGGCCTTTGTTTCATTCATCTACTCAAATCTCTTTAGATGATATGGCAATCTTAAAAACCGTAAAATAAAACTCTCTACTGAGAATGCCTTAGTGTACACAATGTTTTAGATGCTCGCACGCCTAAATAAAACTGCATTAAGGAGTTTGGTGAGTGTTACAAGCATTAACAAGGCCGCTCAGCGCTAGAGGTGGGCGTCGTGTCGAGCCAGGTCGGGCCGGCACGGGCCCATCGTGCTTCGGGTCTAAACCGTGTCGGCCTGTGACGGCCCATCATGCTCGCCGTACCGGACCAGGCTAGCCCGGCTCGTCTTCGGCGAGCCCAGACGCGGCCCATTTGCGCTTCGTGCCTGCTTCGTACCGTGCCGGTCCAGGTCCAGCCCATTTATACTATTACTACAAGAGAAAATCTTATCTGTCTAGGACTTTCTTTTTCTCCGGTCGAAACAAAATCTTATTGTGTTTATTCTTCTCGATTTCCTTGATTCAGTTGCTTCTTCTAGTCACATACATGCAGTCATGTATTTACTCCTTGATTTGCTCACCCACACATACAACGTATGGATACATTCCCTTTCTTTTCTCCAATCCATCCAGAGTTTTCTTCCTTTACTCTTGATTTGCTTACACATACATATAATACAGGTGCGTACTGTTTGGACGTCTTGCCCAAACCGCGCCCGGTGTCGGGCGGGGCCGCCCATCGTGCTGATTGGCGAACTGCACGGCCGGATAATCGTGTTGCGTGTCGGCCCGACCCGTTAGAACGATTCGTGTCGAACAGAGGTCGGATGGATCGAAGTGCCTTATGCTGACCCAAAATGGCCCGGTCCAGTGCCCGCCTCTGCTCAGCGCTGCGAATGTGAGCTTGCTGCACCAAAAAAGCAACTGATTTTTCTATTGGAGTAGTCTTTATTGACGCCTACCCAGTGAACAATTAATGGCAGCACAATCCAACTATTCTTGCCTTGGGACAGTAAAAAGTGGTATACTACCCTTACTATAGTTTGCAAAGTCCCTGCCTCCGCAATATTTTGAGCCGAGCCGGCCGGCTCAAAAAAATATTTCACGTTTTGGTCCTTTTGTAAATTACGAATAGGTCTTTCACGATTTTTTATGAGAAAAAGATTTTTCCCCTAAATCGCGTTTGGGTCCCTCGTGCGCCATTTTACGGAAAAAAACTCTCGTTAAATTCAAATCGTGAACAAACCCTTTTCTAATTTTTAAGGATAGCGGACAGGTCCAAAAACGTAACAATCAGGTCTTTGCTCCTTACGTTTAGGTCCTTTCTCCGTTTTTCCCGGAAAAAAATGTTTTCGTCACCAGAAATATGTGTGCAGCTCTATCTCTAGCCTTTTTCTCCATCTCGATCTCTGATATTTTTTAAACCATGTATTATTACTCGGTGAACGCGTAGAGTGTTAGACTCGACAAAAGAAGGTTGTCATCTCTAATAATTTTTCACCCTTTTCCCTATAGACTTTTTTCACACTGCGGTTTTCCAGTTCGGTCTCCAATATTTTCTAAATAATTTGTCGAAAGAGATATTTCTGCAACTCTATCTCGCTATTTTTTCCCCCGTTTCGCTCATTATTTCGACGATTTAAAAAATTAAACGCTGACGGAAAAAAAGAAATTTTCTCTACGCAAAAATGGCACACGCGGCGTGTTACACCGCGAAAAAAATTGTGTTCTTTCAGCCGTTTCGCTCATTATTTCGAAGCTCTAACTCTAACCTTTTTCCCCATCTCGATCTCTGATATTTTTTAAACCATGTATTATTACCCGGTGAACGCGTAGAGTGTTAGACTCGATAAAAGAAGGTTGTCATCTCTAATAATTTTTCTCCCTTTTCCCTCTATACTTTTTTCCCACCTTGGTTTTCCAGGTCGGTCTCCAATATTTTCCAAATAATTTGTCGGAAGAGATATTTCTACAACTCTATCTCTCTATTTTTTTCCCGTTTCGCTCATTATTTCGACGGTTTAAAAAATAAAACGCTGACGAAAAAAAGAAATTTTCTCTACGAAAAAACGATGCGCGCGGCGTGTTACGCCGCGAAAAATTTTGTGTTCTTTCGGCCGTTTCGCTCATTATTTCGACAATTTAAAATATAAAACACCGCCGAAAAAAAAATTCTACGAAAAACAACACACGCAGCATGTTACGTCGCGAAAAAAATTATGTTCTTTCAACCATTTCGCTCATTATTTCGATGATTTAAAAATTAAAAACGCCGCCGAAAAGAAAGAAAATTTTCCTATGAAAAACGACGCGCGCAGCGTTTTACGCCGCGAAAAAAGTGGTATATTATTCAACTGTGTTGTCCATGAATATTTTGCAAGGATGCCACGTATCACCTTTATCTATCTTTACCATTTTCTCTTTCTTACTCACTTCTCTTATCTCCGTTCCTTTCCTTTTTACATAAAATTTTCAAATTAGAAAATATTAAACAAGAAGTTTCAACTTAAAAAAAATTCAACTCAAAATTTTCATCTCAAAAAATTTGAAAAAATAAAAACTATTTTAAGTTTGAGAGGAAGGATACGAGAGATAAAAGGGAAGGGTATGGTGCTAAATGTTGTGACGAGAGAGCTTTTAAGAGAAAAATTAAGTGGAGGAAGAAAAAAAGATGATATCACTTGTCAAATTAGCAATTCCCATTAAAAAAACCATATCAAGTCACCCAGTTCATTGAAAACACAGCCGGGTCAACCAATCTTTTTCGGGCTAACTGTATGTCCGGTCCGGTTCTGGGAGCACATTTGTAGTGGTAATAAGGCTGCTGGGTGCAGTTTTCTCCGGTCCAACTGGCAGGCGGAGATGGGTTTAATAATTACGCCTTAGTGCACGTATGCCAAAGATATATGCAATGCTCCACACAGGTTCAACATTTTGATTACGTTTCTTTCGTCGAGTTGAAAAAAACTGAAATTTTATGGATTCTAGTAAATTAAGTTTTCTGTATATCTTTTCTACTATAGCTGCGTTACTCCGCCAAACATCATCACATAGTCCTCTTTTTAAAAAATGGAAAGAACTGCTCCCCACTCTTTTTAGCGCCTGGACAATGGTTCCCGTCTTTAACACAAAATACAAGGAAAATATTAAGAACCGCAATATCTTTAGGAAAATAAAAGCTGCAGCCTGCAGGCACAGAAACTTCATCCTTTGGAAAAGAGAAAAAGGGTCCCAGCCGAACAACAATATCCATAAGACCTATAAGCACTTGAAGTTAACTTGGCATCTGGCAATTTATAGACATGAGATTAAAAGGAAACTTGAGCAAATCCTTGAATCTAAGACGACGGTATATGGAATTCATCTAAACATATAGACCAAAGTATTCAACTACAGAGTAGCCTAAGTTTCGCTGTAAACTCATGTTGCAGGAAATTAATTTTAATTTAACAAGAATAGTCATGATAGATGCAAGCAAAGGATATTGATCAGGCGTGTATAATCACCATGAGAGGAAGCCACCACGTGATTAAAACTAAAATTCCTTAGTATGACAAACAGACAAATTTGAAAACAATTTGTCCAGAATTAAGACAATTTGAGGGTACAACGCTATAGCCTACTAAATTATTCAATTTCTTACTCGCAAGGATCGTGAGACAAATCTGTTCCCAATATTAGAATTTACTGAACTGATGGAAGCATCTGTAAAGCAAACAAAAGATACAAGTTTCACAAGAATGACATACAGATTCACTGAGAAAGTAAGCAAAAATGGCTGAACAACTAATGGTGCAAAAGTTAATCTAACCAGACTGGCAGTAGATATACAGCAGAGTAACTATTAGTATGACCAAGCAGCAACTTCTAAAAATTAAGAAGGTAATGATTTCATGAAGTTGGAGAGCACAACGCAACTTGTCAGATTATTAGAGGGTATACACTTCAATTATTGAGCACTCAAGCAAACTTATCGATATATTGATACGTGATCAAAATGATGTAATGTATGGTGCGAGGACATGGAACTTAGTTGAACATCCAAGCCTAAACCAAGTATTGAGCTACAGACCAACCTGAAATTTTCTATGTTGCCCAAAAAAAAACATGTTTCCAATACCAAGTAAATAAGAGCAAAAAGAAGTTAGTGAGTTTGGAGGTAGCCTAACCTTTGTAGAGTACACCCTCTCATGGGACTCGTTGAGAATAATATTGGCCGTCTGACCGAATCCTCTCAAATTGCCATGTGGAACAACACATAAAGAAGCTGTGGAAGCACATAAGCATTAGCGAGACAGCAGTAGCAACGAATAGGGGGGTAGATTTGGTTAATCGAGCTTACCACAATGTTGTCCCCATCGTTTGTGATCACAGAAATCACCTCTAATGAAAGGAAAAAAAAATCAGTAACATAAATTTCAGTAATCTTCCCCATCCGTCATTCCCCCTTACCTGCTCACTTTCCCACCTCTCTTGCTTACTATCCAACACAAAATTTCAAATTATAAAAGTTTAACTTTGAAAATTTTAAAGAAGAAGTTTCAACTCGAAAAATTTTAAAAAATATTTTTCAAATTAGAAAGTTTCAACTCAAATTGTTCCAACTCCGAAAACTTTCAGTTCAAAAGTTTTAATTAAAAAACTTTCAAAGTTGCTTAAAAAATCTTCGTATTAAAAAACTTGAGGAATGTTTGAAAAAAATTATTTTGAGTTTGAGGGGAAGGGAATAGGGGAGAAAAGGGGATGGCGCCAGAGTGTTGCAACAAGGGAAGGGAAATGAGGAAGAAAGCAGATGCTACCACTTATTTCAATGAGAGGATGTCCTCACCAAAAATGCCCTCAAATTAACAATTCCCTTAAAAAACAATATTGAGTCATCCGGTTCACTGAAAACCTAGCTAGGTCAACCATTTTTCCGAGCTAACAGCATTCCGGCTCTAGGAGCACACTCGGTCTGGTAAAGCTATTGGGTGTAGTTTTTTCCGGTCGAACCGGCAGGTGGAGTTGGCTTTAATAATTACTAGATACGTACGTGCGGCGCGACACTGCACGAGGGTGATTTTTCAGAACCCTAGAGTTTTTTTGCAAAAGGGCATGGTCTGGGCCTGGTTGTAATTCTTATGCAGAACCACGGGGTCTCTTTGCAAAAAAACCAGCGAGAGGATTCCGATGAAATTTTAGAATTCTTGGGGTGGCATTTTTGCAAAACCAATTGATGAGGACATCCCAACCAAGGATACAACCGCTGCCCCTTCTTCTCCTACGACCGCTACTTCGTCCCCGACCGTCGCTGTTTCGGCCGCTACTTCGTCTACGACGCCTGGAGGGCTTAATCCGGAAGCAAGGCCTTTCCACCCACTTTTACTGGACCAGCACATCAAGAACATCCACCGAGGACAGCCCACGCGCCAAGGAAGGCCCAAGATCAAGCCCAATTCGTCGCCGAATCCGGTTCGGCCATCCAGGAGCAGCAGTACTTCAAACGGATGCCACGGCCACATCCGAACTCCGCTTTCGATGTTCGACCACTTGTTTGAAAGGTATCGGGATAACCTTTCCAATGGATCTGGTCCCAAGTCCAAATTCCTCATGGAACGATGAGAAATCACCAAACAATTTCACGGGACAGAAATTCCAAGTGCTGCGCCACCTTATTTTTGGGCCCATGGCCCATGTATGGTTAGGGTTGCATGGTGGCCGACCCTAGGGTGGTGGCCTACACTAATTTGGGCGCCCCAAGTCTGGTCTCCACCCTATATAATGCCCCAGCCGTCGTACGTTGTCATTTAGGTTTTGTTGTGTTTGGTAGACCCTGTGTGCGTCCCTCCTCGTGTTTGCGCGTGTCGACTAGACCGCCCGAGCCGAGAAACAGAACCTCAACTTGTTTCTTTGATTTCAATCCTACCTTTTCAGATTGCTTCATACTTTGTTCTTGCGGGTTTTCGATTTCTTGCAGGAACAATTGATCGTTTGGATCTTGTATCTATGTGGATTTGGCATTGCGATTGTGAAGCTCCCGACCTGTTTGGTAGGAAGTCCTCAATTCGGTGCCATCAACACCCCCAAATCGACGTATCATCATCTCACCGAAAGATCGGGATCGTCGCCCCCATCAAGTGGTATCAGAGCTCAAGGTTGCTCAGTGAGATCTTTCCTAAATTTTATTTTCTACCTAGAGTCCAGAAAAACTGCCCCACAAAAATAATTTTGTCCCTCTGTCCAAGCTAATTTGTGCCCTAACTTTTACTACTTGTTCTTGGTTTGTTGAATAAATCGGTTGCATAGTCGTGTCTTTGCTGGTTTTAGAGTCTAGTTCCTTAGAGTTTGAGTTCTATTCACGATTTAAATCACAGCGTCGTGTTCTTCGTGTTTTCTGTTTGTCTTTGTCATCGCATCCGCAAACCCTAGAGCATCCCACGGAACACCCACCCGTAATCGTGGCCGAGTGCTCGCCCACCGCGTGAACTGAGTCGCCGAGTGCTCGCCCACCAATGCCTTCGGTCGCCAGAGTGCTCGCCCACCGCGTGAACTGGTCGCCGAGTGCTTGCCCACCGCGTGAACTGGTCGCCGAGTGCTCGCCACCCTGCACTGGTTGCCGAGTGCTTTCGCCTTCTGAAGCTGGTTGCCCGATTGCTTTCGTCGATCAGGAAAACTGGTCGTCCATCGTTCGACGACTATTTCCTCTCCGTCTTTCTCAAATCGGAAAAAGAAAAAAGGCAAGTGCAATCTTGAAAAGCCGCACTAGATCAATTGCAAACCAAAGTTCAAAGAGAGAGAGAGAGAGTATCTTTTAATTACCTTTATACCCCTGGTAAAAAAAAGTGTGTGTGGTGAGTGTTGTTTGGAGTCCTTTTGAGTCTGTTATTCAGTTTTGGGGCTCCCACAAAAAAAAATAAAAAAAGGAGGAGCCCTAGCTGCTTGTTTTGTGTTGAGGACATTCTCATTGCGTCTCTGTGGTATCGTTGGTGTTTAGGCTCGCGTCTCTAGTACAGTCTAGCCTAGGACCAGCACTGTACTGATTTTGAACGACTTTTTAACTTACTTTTGGTTCAGTGGTACTAGTTCCTCCTTTGCTACATATTATTGCTGTCAAGCTCCACCATCTTCTAACCACACGGTTCCGAATTTGCAATCGCTGCCACATCGAGGACTTGTAAGAACTTGGTAGAAGCTTGAGCGTGTGTGAGGATTGCCACTTCATACCACCTAGTAGTTCATAGGAGCTTTCATATCTGTGTGAAGTTTCTTTATTTCTACTGACTATGGCAGGTATTCCAAGCAATCATGGGAGCAACATTGGTAGTGGGAGTGAACATGAAGACCGCCTCACGCCAAAAGAACGGCGTTGGGTCACTCATTTCGAGAGGATGCACAATCAGCATGATATGCGAACTCGTGACACTCTTGATGCGATCCAGGCGCAATTGGCACCCCTCACTGAGCTTCAAGCACAGCTAGCACAACTTCTTCAAGGTGCTGCCCCCAACAATGGTGTCGCTGGTCATGCTTTGGGCCAACACGATGCTCCACCTGCTCCTTTGAACGGCGTGGATCAAGAGGAGAACAACTACGCTGCCGATACCGAGGACGACTACAGGGTAAATGTGAACAACGACCGACCTCATCGTCTACTCCGCAATAACAGGCAAGGTATGGCTAGAAATCAACATGATCAAAGGGAAGAACGTGATGATTCTATAGAAAAAAATGAAATTTACTATGCTTCCTTTTGATGGTACTTATAATCCTAATGCTTATCTAGATTGGGAGATGGCGGTGGATAAAATTTTTTCTTGCTATGACTTCTCTGAGCGTAGAAGGGTTCACGCTGCCACTAGTGAATTTACTAGTTTTGCATCTATTTGGTGGAAAGAACTTTGTAGAGCCAACCGTGATGTACCTACAACTTGGGATGGGTTGAAGCGTTTCATGAGGGCTAAATTTGTTCCTACATACTATGCTCGTGACTTATCGAATAAAATGCAGCGCTTTAATCAAGGTGATAAAACGGTTGAGGAATATTATCAGGATTTACAAATTGGCATGTTATTTGTGGGTTAGAAGAGAGTGAAGATGCGAAAATGGCTAGGTTTTTGGGTGGGCTTAACCGAGAGATACAGGACATACTTGATTATAAAGAATACAATTCTATCACTCGTTGTACCATCTTGCTTTGAAAGCAGAAAGGGAAGTGCAGGGTCAACGATCGACAACGCGAGGAAATCTTGGAGGCTCTCCCACATCCAAGGCGGTCCAGATCCATACCAAGGCGTCATCTTCCATACCTGGACGTGTACCTACACCCGCTGTTCCAACTACTTCGACACCAACACGCATTCCGGAGGCAAACAAGTCAGCCACACTTCAAGCACCCGCCAAGAGTGCTTCCTCCATTGCCTCCACCGGTCTAATGAGGGAAATACAATGCTTTCGATGCAAAGGAATGGGGCACGTGATGCGAGACTGCCCTAATCAACGTGCTCTAATAATCAGAGAAAATGGTGAGTACACTAGTGGTAGTGACATTGATGAAAATGAATATGCTCTTATTGCCACTAACACTGTAGAGCCAGTAGAAGAGATTATCACTTCTGCAATATCTGAGAAATATCCAGCTCTTGTTGTCACACATGTACTTAGCGCACAACCTGCACGCGATGAACAAAATCAACGCCATACTATCTTTCAGACAAGGTGTGTGGTGAATGAGCGCGCTGTGCATGTTGTTGATGATGGAGGTAGCTGCAACAATCTTGCTAGTGTAGACATGGTTGAGAAGCTTGACTTGACCACAAATCCACTTCCTCAACAGTATGAAATTGAATGGCTCAATTCCACTGGTAAGGTTCAGGTAACTAAAACCGTTCAAGTACCTATCTCGATTGGTTCTTATCATGATAATGTTGTTTGCGATGTTGTACCCATGGTTGCTTGCTCTCTTTTATTGGATAGACCATGGATCTATGATATGGATGCTATACATCATGGTAGGACCAATGAGTATACTTTCTTGTATAAGGGAAAGAAAATTGTTTTGAAACCCATGAGCCCTACAGAACTAAGAAACATTGATGTTAAAAGAGCTCAAAGAGAACAAGAAGAGAGTGGAATTAAAAGTGTAGCTAATAAATCAACCCATTCAACTACACCAATTGCTCAAAAACCTAATCTTAAGATGAAGGGTAAAGTATTGTTGGCTACAAAAGTTCTCTCACAAGATAACAAGGATAGTATAGAACCATTGCCAATATCTGTTGCTTTGTCACCTGTTGTCACTAACCTTTTGCAGGAGCATGGGAAGGAGTCGAGGACGACTTCAATTCAAGAAGGGGAGGATGATGAGGACATCCCAACCAAGGATACAACCGCTGCCCCTTCTTCTCCTACGACCGCTACTTCGTCCCCGACCGTCGCTGTTTCGGCCGCTACTTCGTCTACGACGTCTGGAGGGCTTAATCCGGAAGCAAGGCCTTTCCACCCACTTTTGTTGGACCAGCACGTCAAGAACATACACCGAGGACAGCCCACGCGCCAAGGAAGGCCTAAGATCAAGCTCAATTCGTCGCCGAATCCGGTTCGGCCATCCAAGAGCAGCAGTATTTCAAACGAACGCCACGGCCACATTCGAACTCCGTTTTCAACGTTCGACCACTCGTTTGAAAGGTATCGGGATAAACTTTCCAATGGATCTAGTCCCAAGTCCAAATTCCTCATGTAGCGATGGGAAATCATAGAACAATTTCATGGGACAGAAATTCCAGGTGCTGCGCCACCTTATTTTTGGGCCCATGGCCCATGTATGGTTAGGGTTGCATGGTGGCCGACCCTAGGGTGGTGGCCTACCCTAATTTGGGCGCCCCAAGTCTGGTCTGCACCCTATATAATGCCCTAGCCGTCGTACGTTGTCATTTAGGTTTTGTTGTGTTTGGTAGACCCCGTGTGCGTCCCTCCTCGTGTTTGCGCGTGTCGACTAGACCGCCCGAGCCGAGAAATAGAACCTCAACTTGTTTCTTTGATTTCAATACTACCTTTTCAGATTGCTTCATACTTTGTTCTTGCGGGTTTTCGATTTCTTGCAGGAACAATTGATCGTTTGGATCTTGTATCTATGTGGATTTGGCATTGCGATTGTGAAGCTCCCGACCTGTTTGGTAGGAAGTCCTCAATTCGGTGCCATCAACACCCCCAAATCAATATATCATCATCTCACCGAAAGATCGGGATCGCCACCCCCATCACCAATGATGTGAAAAATGGGCTAGGTAGGAGTTTTCGATGAATCTGCGAAACTATGGGCTCTTTTTGGGAAAACGTTAGAGGACCTAGATGTAGTTTTAGAATTTTTGGGGGGCTCTTTTTGGGAAGAACCATCAGAGGACCTGAATGTAATTTTGGATGTTTTTTGAAAAGGTACCCATTAGTGGGATGCAAAAAAAGGGCACCTGTTAGAGGACATGGATGTAATTTTGGAATTTTTGGGGTCTTTTTACCAAAAAAAGTGCCCTGCTGGAGGTGCTGGATGTAATTTTGGAATTTTGGGGTCCTCTCATAGAAAAACTAACCTGGATGTAATTTCAGAATTTTTGAGGGGCCTTTTCACAATGAAACCAATTTCAGAATTTTTCAAGGGGGCATTAGAGGACTTGGATGTAATTTTGAAAATTTTGTGGTCTTTATGCCAAAAAATTGCTCCCGCTGGAGGTCTAGATGTAATCTCAGAATTTTTTAGGGGTTTTCTTGCAAAAAAAAGTGGGCCTAGATGTAGTTTAAAATTTTGGGGGGCCTTCTCGAAAAAATCGAAAACCAATTTTGGAATTTGGGGGGGTGTTGGAGGACTTGGATATAATTTCGGATTTTTGGGGTCTTTTTGCCAAAAAAAGGCTGCCCAGTGGAGGACCTGGATGTAATCCTAGAATTTGTGAGGGTCTTCTTACAAAAAAGTGGACTTGAATGTAATTTTGGAATTTTTGGGGGCCTTTGCGCAAAAAAACCAATTTCGAAATTTTTTGGGGGTCTTCTCGGAAAAAAGGGACATAATTTCGGAATTTTCGGGAGGTCTTCTAAAAAAAAGATAACCTAGATGCACTCGCAGGCGTGGAGTCGTACGCGCGACCTCTTCAGCCAGAGTGAGGCGTGCTACCGCTGCGCCATGGAGCAGTCGTGTTGGAGTGAGCAGGAGAAATTACTTAAGCCATGTGCGCGGGCAAAATGGGTGATGTGGACATTCGTGGAAAGAGCACATTGGCCCAAAACGACGTGGAGGAGACGTGCGGCTAGAAAACCTTCCCGGTTTAATAGACTGAGTATGCCCTCAGAGCATCTCCAACAGTGTCTAAAATTCATTTCTAAAACTTGATTTTGGGCTTGATTGCAAAAAAAAGTACTCCAACAGTTCCTCTTTCTGGCTCCTCAAATTTTGGCACGCCCAAAAACAGTACCCCGACTCCTCATTTTTATGCGCTCTGTCCGCGCTCCCAATCAACATTATTTCGCGCCCAGGATGGCCCACCGGACCAATTCAAAGATGTTTTTGGGAGAAAATATAGGAACTGTTGGAGAATAAGATATTTTGTAGACCCAAAATTTTTTAGGAATGTCCCAATCTAAGAATATTGAGAGTCTAAATATTAGGAACTGTTGGAGATGCTCTTAGAGCATCTCCAAGAGGAGCCCTAAATAGATTGCTAATTGTAATTATAGGGCTTTGATGGAAAAAAAGTACTCCAACAGAGGTTGTATTTTGAGAAAAATTATCAAAATAGGTTTAGGACTCGGAGCCCTGTTGCTATATTTGGCAACGCTCCTCTCTAGCCCCATCCTATTCGCGCGTTTAGGGTCTAATTGTTGGAGTCAATAGTTATCTTAGGCCCTAATTCTTTTAGTTTAGGCCCTATTTTGAGGTATATGACTCCATTTTAAGACCTGATTGTTGGAGATGCTCTTAGAGCAACTCCAACCCAAACCCATATATTTTCCCCCCTAAATCACTCATTTATGGGTGGTATAAAAATTAGAGGTACTCTATATCAAATTTGTCTTCAACCCATACTCCCTATTACTCACCCGTATTATTTATCTAAACATTATTATTACTTTGCATCCATGAATTATTATTTTAAAATGAATAAAAAATTGTCAAAGAAAATAATAGAGGCAAAGAGAAGCCCCCTAGATATAAGGGTGAGAGAGTACCTCCCTAAAATAGGGGTTTATAATAGGGGTTGGGTTGGAGCTTATATTTTTCTAAGTCTCCTTATAATTTAGGATAGAGAGAGATTTAGGGGGTGGGTTGGGGTTGCTCTTAGTGCACCTTTGACAAAGATATATATATATATACACACAGGTTCAACATTTTGATTAGGGCTTCTTTAGTCGAGTTGAATAAAAAAAATACTGAAATTTTACGGATTCAAGTAAATGAAATTTTCCATATATTTTTTCTACTATAGCTGCTTTACTCCGCCAAACATCATCACGTAGTCGTCTTTAAAAAAAGGGAAAGAACAGCTCCCCACTCTTTTTAGCGCCTGGACAATGCATGGTTTCCGTCTTTTACACAAAAAGCAAGGAAAATATTAAGAACCACAATATCTTTAGGAAAAGCAAAGCTGCTGACACGGCAACTTCATCCTTAATTTGGAAAAGAGAAAAAGGGAGGCGAGACAAGAAGCAAGGAATCATCGTTCACGCTTTAGAGAAAGGGAGATGCTAACTGCGCTGTGGTAGCCAGATTGCCAAGGCAAACCGTCTACTCCTGCACCTCGCAATTTCTCGATCGGCTTGAAAAATTTTCGATCCAAGCTCTGCTTCTCAAGCTGCTCGTATTTGGAGTGCCTAGCTTGTTCCTCATCAGCCATCACCGACTCGGCGCACCCGACTTCTGTATATCTATCTCGGTACGTACGTACTAGCTAGTGCATGTAGTTCTGGCAACAATGCAGAACCAGAAATTGTAGTGGTATGCTGAATATGACAATGGTGAAGCTCAAACGTCGTAACATATCGTCGTTGTCATTTGTGTATATGCAGCCATGTAGGTGGTGGCGAGAGATCTTCAGCTGATGATGGGTTAGATTGGTTAATTTGTTGGTGCTTTTCCTTCTTGGTCTTCGGCAGAGGAATTCGTCATGTTGGGCTGGGTATTACTACTCTGCTCTGCATTTTACGTTCATGAAGTAGTAGTTGTTTTTTTCTTTTAGGCAACTCTGTTGACACTTTCATGTCCGTACGTCAATATCACTCGTTCATGCATGGTATAGCTCCATCTTATGGACTGGAGGCTGTGAAATGGACTTAGTTAGCTTTGAAAACATGCATGACGTCTGATGTTGTTTTCAGTTCCACTCAATTGACAATTGCCTACAGAAAAGACTTACCGCCCATGCATGCGATGTTTGTCGATTTTTTTTAAATAATATTATTTTATTTACAAATTGTGATATTAATACACGGATTAAAAAAATTACAGAAATAATATGCAGTCGCCACACCATTTGGTGACAATAAGTAGTAGTCAAACCATTCGGCGACAATAGAGTAATCGCCAAACAGTCTGGCGACAACAGCCTGATCAGTCCTACTCCCGTGTTAATACTCGTTTTGAACGGTTAACAACGAGGTCAGGCTGTTGTCGCCACACAGTTCGGCGACCACTAGTTGTCGCCAATTGGTTCGGCGACTATAGGATAGTTGCCAATTGGTTCGGCGATCACTAGTTGTCACCAAGCGGTTTGGCGACCACTGTGTAAAATTCGAGATTAAATTTCTTTCTTGTGTAAAAATTGGAGATTAAATTTCTTTATAATGTTAGAGCGTATAAAATTTATAAAATATTAAAAATTAATATAATATTAAGGCAGATATTATGTACATTAATTTAGTTCACAAATTCATGTTAACCTTGAAGCGTTAACTAATAAAAATTGTACAATAATTTTTGTAAAATTTGAAAAATATACCATGCGTTGCCTCCTGTACTCCCTCGTCTGCTATTTCACCGTCGATGAAAAACTACCCTCTCTAGCCTGTGAAAAATTGAGTGCAACTCACGGAGCCTTCATTTAGGATATGGTGCCGGCCCACCATGGCTCTTCCGTCGTATTGAGGATAAGTCATATACTCCCTCCGTTCAAAAATATAGAGCATATTAGAATTCGAAATAGTCTTTTGAAGTAAACTTTGGCCGTTAATTTAGGTTATAATATATTATGAATTGTTACGAAACAAACAATAATTGAAAGATCGGTGAAATATGAATCAATTGATATCTCTTTTGTAAATTAAATATGAACATAATTTAACTAATTATTGATCAAAATTTGAGCTAATGAATATTGCAAATTTCGTTTTTCTTCATTATCTTTGACGCAGTGTTAAAAAATTCAATACTTGGCGGTGATATTACGGCCGATATTGCGGTTGACGGCTATAAACGCAATGAATTCAGCCCTTGGTGGCCTGTTTGGGGATTGGGTCGAAATTGCGGTCCTTGGCGGGTCTTGGCGGTCCTTGGCACTCTTTAGCGGGTCTTGGCGGTCCTTGGCGGCTTGCACAAAATTATGAGAGATACCATTTTGATCTACTATTTACATGACACGATGACCATAATTGAAAGTTTCACGTCAATAGTCCACAAAATAAGATACACTAAGTCACTAATATAGTACTTACTACTTAATTTATTACTTGATTAATTGAGTAGCATGTGTTCAAGTATTTTAGTTTAATATTCGCTTTAATATTTGATGTCTTGCAATTTGCAAATAATTAGAAAAAGAAAACTAAAATTTTTATTCATAATAAAATCAATAATATATATGAATTATATTAATTCTTAGCGCCAGGGTCAAAAGCCGAGACCCATAATTGCACGCAAATCGGCCTTGGCGCTTAGCGGTGCCTAACCGCCCTTAATCCGCCAAGCGAACTCTTGAACTTTGCTTTGACGACAAATTTCACGAGAAATCATATTAAAACAGTGAATACATCATTTATATTAGAAAGCGTAATAAGTACAACACGAAGGATACTGAAACCACAGGACCATAAATAATTCGACAAACGACATTCCATACATATGATAAAGGTCCAATATTCCCGCAAGTACATAACATATGACAAAATGATACTACGGAAATAAGTTACATAATACTACGGAAATAAGATGTTACGACGGATAATAACATAGTCCACGCACTTTATTACAACTTAAAATTAGGACGGGCATAACATAACATCTACTGGGTGCATCGAGGCCATTTCCCTTTCGTCCATGCCTTTGGTGGGGCTTCTCTAGCACGACATGCCCTCTCTCGCTTCCTCTCTCTTTCGGCCTCCTTCTCCTCTGCTTCCTTCCTCGTGCCTCCTCGTGCGGCGTCACGGTCTTTGTTAAGTCTTTGCTGAACTTCGTAATCGGTTTGTTCGATCCAGAGCCTTTGGTCTTCGGGGTTGATTTCCTCATCGAACCACTGCTCAAATTCACACAGTGGCGGAGGTGACTACATGAAACTTAAATTAGCATAGTTTTATGTACAAATATTACGAAACACGTATGATTGTTACCAGCTGCCGAGCCCTGAGACTCTTCTCCGGCGGGTCGAAGGCGTAGTTGCGGCACATCCAATACCTCCTCTTCCATGTCGGAGTTTCGAAAGAGTGGACAAGCCTTCAAGGATCTCCGCATAGACACATTGGTGGGACAACCCTGAAAGGTATGAAGAGGTCCTGGTACGCAATGTTGCGCGGCCATGCCGAAATGCCTGCCTCTTCCTTCGTCTTCCCCTTTCCCTTTCCACTAGCACGCCTCGGCATGTTCGGCTGATCCTCTACTTCTTTTCTCTCTTCTCTCAGTTCACTCTTTCCTCGTGGTCTCGCTCTGTGGGAAGGAAGGCAAGCGGGTGGTATAAAGGGCAATTATCGCCCTTATATAAGGCCGCTATCGTCGTTGCTCTGAAAAGGCGGGCTCAGCGTGTTGTCATTTCAGTCCTAAAAAGCAGTGGGTGTCATGGCCTTGTCACTTCGCTTTCTATAAAAGCTGATAGCAGCGTGCTGTCGCCTCGCTCGAGAAAGCTGTTGTGTGCATCGTCGTTATTTAAGCGTGTTGTCGTTTCGGTTTGGAAAAGCGGGCTGCAGCGTGTTGTCGAATCGATCTGAGGAAGTGGGCTACAGCGTGTTGTCAAATCAGTCTAAGAAAGCTGCAACATTTGTGTTGTCATGTCGCATTGACATCGGAAAGGTAAAAGAAGCGTGAACAGCACTATTAACATTATGAAACAGTACGGAGCAAAGTAACAAAGCGAGAACAATACTATAAAGACTGTAGAATAGTACAAAGTAAGAAAGAAAAATAGGAAAATAGCCTAACAACGAGTCCCTAGTCGGCCGCACCCCCTTGTGGACCCCTGTCCTGCACCACTACCACGACCCCTCTTCGCCTACGTCTTTGAGGCCGGTGCATCGTCAAGAGGGTGTGGGTGAAACTTCTGCGATGGGCCTTTTGCCCGTAGTCCGAGGGGCATAACGCCTGCGTCGGACGGTCTCGGGGAGGCAACGCGTACCGTAGGTACCGTAGTCTTGCTGTGTGAACTGCGTCATCGGTGGAGGGGCGGACGAACTCATGCATCTGATGAAATCTTGGTCCGTCCAGAAGTCAGGGTCGGCGTACCTCGAGGAGTGCAGTGACTAAGAGAATTGTCCTCCACCCTGAGCGTAGCCTGCACGTTCGAATAATAACTTTTAATTGTAGTTACGTGATACTTATACGAAACATGAGTAGCTTGACTTACCTGGAGTGGGGACCATAACGGGACCGCGTGGTGGCTGCCAGCAGGACCCTCAGCCACGTCTGGGCCCGGAGGCAAAGGAGTCTGGAAGCTGGACTCCGCCTCCGCTGTGTGACGAGGAGCTGGGGTCGGTGTAGGGTGCGAAGGCACGCGCGGCGGTCTGGAAGAGGTGGCATGATCAGTAGCGTCGATGTGCCAACACGAACCCAGCTCCACCATCCTGCGAGTGGCGCTCACCACGCATCTCCACGCCTCAGTCATCTCGTCCAGCGAGATCTCGACTCGAATCAGCGATGCGGACAAGGCATTGTTGCCGTGCTCGTGGAGGTCCCTAGCGTGGTCCATCTGCCACATACGACAAACTGATATGCATATGGACATAACGTAACGAATACATAATGTAATTTACAAAAAATAAGACTTACCATGGCGTACATGGCCGCCTCTGCTGGCACGGGTACAAGTCAGCCACGCTAGGAGCGTACGCGTGGGTCGGAGGCTCCTCCACCAGTAGGAGACGGGCACGCGTCCGGCACGCATCGGGCCGTATCGGCGATAGGACGAGTCGTCGTACGGTGTGTCCTCAGCGACGACGTCGTGCTGCACCCCGTCCCACTGCGTGAGCCACGGCTCCATCCTCCGTACCAAGGTGGACAGGCTCTTTGGGGGCCCGTGGGTGGCGAACCTGAAAAGAAATCCAAATTGTTAGACATATAACGTAAGTATTTCACATATTTTTGGTCGAATAACTCACGTGTGTACGCTCTCCGGTACACGATCCCCCGAAGGAACAGGGACCAGTTGGCGAAGGCCGAATTGTCTGAGGACTCGGTGCGGCGCGTAGTCCTCCATGAAGACGTCGATGACGATCTTCCTCCTCGTCAGCCAGTAACCCTGGTCCCTATAGCAAAGCGCGGAGAGCCCACCTGGCGCGGCTCTCTCCTGGACACGGCGCTGGCTATAAGGGTCCCAGATCACCTGCTCCGCGTGCAGGTGGTCCAACGCCTCCGTGAAGGAGTGGTACGCCGGCGTCGCATACTCCGCCCACCTGGCCGCAATGACAAAAAAATATGTGTAAGCACATGCGACTGCAATTAAAATTTGATAAATGCAATTCAAGAAAATAAGTACCCGTCGTCGAGTCCAAAGCGAGCCCATGGTCGGCCGGTCGATCTCGTCGCCCCCGTACATGTCGGTGGTGTAGTGTCGCGGGTCGACTAAGGGTCGACCCACAGGGAAGCGCTCGAACGACCAAAGCTAAAGAAGAAGAGGCATCCCGGTCAGATTGGCGGCCTTGCTTCTCTTCACGCACGCGTCGCAAAGGGCGCGGTACATGGCAGCAAGAACCGCCGAACCCCAGGATACTTGCGGGACCTGGTCTGGCTCAGCGTCGGCAATAGCCCGTACGTAGGCTATCCACTGTGCGTCGACGCTGTTGCCGTGTGTCGTCGTGAACATGACCATCCCAAACAACCATAGCAGGTAGGCCTCCAAGTGTCGTGGCTACCGGTACTCGTGGGGTTCTCCGCCATCTCAAGACTTTGTGATAATTAACATATAGTAATATGTTAATAACATTATAAAAATTAGAATAACATACACACGTATAAGCACTCACCTTGAATTGGGCCGACCACCTCCTCGGACTGGCCCGTGCTTCTTCTGTTGATGCGATCGCCGGTCGATGTGAGCGACGGCGAACCTCTCCGCAGGTCGACCACCCACCCCACAGAGTCATCGAGGGTCCGATCGGTGTCCGGCGATCGGCAACCTCAGAAGCATGGTGATGTCCTGCAGGGTCACCGTGACCTCACCGAGCGGCAGGTGGAAAGTGTGCGTCTCCGGCCGCCAACGGTCCACCCAACACGACAAGAGGGCACCGTTCGAACGAAAACGCCGTGGATCGCCCGGACCATCATCCTCGCCCTCCGCCTGATCCTCTTCCGCGTCCTCACCTGAGCCCTCGATGAGAGGAAGCAACCCAGCACATGCCAACCTATCCACAGGAAAAACAGTCGTAGCATTCAAATATCAGTTAGACGAAATGCAATTGTGCGAGCAATGAAACATGTAAATGTAGTGCAACTCACCTAGTGTAGAACGCTCGGTGGATCCGCCATGTCTTGTTAGGCACACGGATCATTGCAGAGCAGGCACCTCTCAAGGCCCTTCAGGTGTGGACGAACACGCTGTCGTCGGTCCAACGAAGAGTCAAGAAGAGTCTCGGGGTGCTCCATCCCTGCAAGTAAACAGGAAGACAGTACGGTTAGTAATGTAAAACAAAAGACTGAAGAGTTCGACATAAATAAAGAAACGACATACATATTACACAATTCAATACAAATTACATAATTCAATACATAAACATGAGAAAATGTCCAATATACCCGCATACCTAACATAGGATAAAATGATACATATTACACAATTCAATACAAATTACATAATTCACTACATAAACATGACAAAAGGTCCAATATACCCGCAAATACCTAAGATAGGATAAAATGATACGTATTACACAACCCAGTACACATTACATAATTCAATACATAACACTATGGGCACTGCGTTGTTTTGTGCCCATACTCACCTCACTGAGAACACCTCCTAATAGGGCCACCCACTTCAGATTCATCCATGTCATTGCGAATGCGCCTAGATCAGGACGCACCACCGCCCTTCCGCACACCTCCGCAAGTTTGCATCCGGTAGACATATGCGCACATCTCTGTTAATGGCAGTGAAATCACCATGTGCACGAGAACCACGGAACTCATTGGGCCAGGTATTGACAGCATGATCCTTCAGGTAGAAAGAGGACACGTATTACGACGTGTTCATCCCAATTTGCCCACAAGCTGCGATCACATGCGAGCAGGGAATATGAAGAAGTCTTGGCTTGTTGCACATGCATTCACACCATCCAGTGGCCCCTTGGCCTAGGTTAACTTCGTGTATAATAACCGCGGTGTCGATTCCCAATCCCCCTTTACACTGGAGAGTCACTTCGAAGCGGTACTCAGTGATTCCAAAGCTACGCACCATATGCAGCTGAGCTTTACTGCTTCGTTCCTCCATGTAGGCCATCATCCGCGCAAGATCACGGTGTTTGCAATGTCGTGGCATGAAGTACTGACCTCCGCATGCCTTTTCTCGAAGTAGCCAATGATGCGTGCAACATGCCTTCCAGGATGGCCTACAAGTGGTAGCGGGACGCAGCCTCGATGACCCAATTGTAAACCTCGCTATATTCGTTGTCATGACACCAAACCTGTTCAAACAGTCTCATAGCACAATAACTCTAATTGTTCAATCGTCGTAGCTTTGTTAATTTAGTATACTAACTTGGCGCCTCCAGTGTCATGGAGCAATGCCCACTTCTCCAACGGCTCCGTCTCTATCCAGTTCGAGAAACACTTAATGTTTCTTGACGATCGTCTCTTCAAATTTGGAGGATCGAGCGCTCCAAGGTGTTAGCCTTTTGGGTGGGCAATTGTTCGGTGTTCTTGGTTGCACTACAGAATTCGATTTATTTACGTCGGCGTCGGCGTAAATAAATCAAAACCGACAATAAATACCTATTTACGTCGGCATGCTTGATGTAAATAGGCCGACGTAAATTGAGCGACGTAAATAAGCCGTATTTACGTCGGTGCCGACGTAAATAAGGTTTATTTACGTCGGCCCAGAGGCCGACATAAATAGGAATGGTAGTCCACGTCCGACGCAGCGGTGACGTGGCACTTATTTACGTCGACCATAGACCGATGTAAGTAAGTGCCCGTCATCATATTTCGTCGGCCGGTAATCGTCGGCGAATATCGAGATTCGTCGGCCACCTAGCCGACGTAAATCTGGAAGGTATTTACGTCGCCACTCGCCGACGTAAATCGAGAACCACCACCAAATATATCACCGCCACTGGATTTGGACAAAGAAAAATATCAATTCAGTAGAGCAAAAATATCAATCCATTCATATCATTCATGACAGCAAAAATATCAAGCCATTCAACCATGCATTCATAAACTCATTGTTCAATTTGCATATAACACATAGAAAGTTCAATTTACATACAACACATAGAATGTTCAATTTGCAAACATGACATATGACACAGTTCAACCATACTACTCATTGTTCATACAAACATCAATTTGGCGGAGTATCTTCAAAATGATGCCCACTACCGGCGTCGCCTCTCGAGTTTAAGAAGTTGTCAACTGACGGCGTAGTCCTTGAAGAAGAAGCACCGGTGCCTCCAACATGTGCATCCGGTGTGCGGGCCGCCGCCGAACCCTATATCAATAACACTAGTTCAATGCCCGTGCGTTGCTACGAAAAATAAAGGTCCTCAATCAAATTATAATACCTAACAACTTAGCATACATCTTTTTTCACAAAGCTTACTGAATTACTGAAGTTTAACATGATGCTCTAGATACAAAACAATGTGTGTAGCAAAACAATGTGTGTAGCAAATTGCTGCCATGATACATCAGAAAGAGGGTAGTACGATCCACAAGTAGGGGTGGGCATTCGGTTTTTTCGGTTTTAACGGTTCGGTTTTTTCGGTTTTAAAAATTTTTGGTTTTTACAAACTAAAAACCGAAACTGAACTGAACACATCCAGAAACCGAATCAATTAACCGAAATAATTCGGTTCGGTTAATTCGATTTTGGTAGAACCGAAATAATTTTTTGAGTCTTTGGTTCTGGCGAGAACTCATTCCGCTTTCCACCATTCATGCTTTCCACCATTCTAAACAATCATGCTTTCAAGTTTCAATCATGTATTTCCAGTGGATTTAACTGTGTTGGAGGCTGTGAAGGTGAAGAAACATGGAAATGACAGAGCTGTGATCCCAAAACAAATTATTTCGAAAATGGTCATGGTAATCGAATAGTGATGAACTGATGATTAATTTATTATGGATTCACACTGCAATGTTTGAACTTCAAACACAATGTATCAAACCAATTTATTATGGGAGAACTAGACTACTCACAAAATACAAACAACTAATTTATAATAGATGCACTGCTGCAGGATCTGACCGGGAGGAATCAATGAAATCTTGAGGCTCACGGATCTCGAGTCATCGTGACGGGAGGACCGGAGGAGCCAAGGAGACGTCGCCCGTCAACGCCAGGAGGAAGCGTCGAAGGAGGAGGCGAGGAGGAAGCGCCAACGCCGAGCGAGGGAGCAAGCCGTGGAAGCAACACCGAGGAGCCCAGTAGGGACTCGAGGAGGGACCAGGTCGGGCCGAGGGAGGAAGCTGTCGGCGCCGGCAGCTGCTGGGAGGACCGAGGAGTCTCCGTCTGCGCCGAGGAGGAGCCGTCCGGTGAGTTGAGTAGGGGAGACGAGGAACTGAGGGAGGGAGGGGGAAGGGGGCGGGACGGCGGGAGGCCGGGATGGAGCCACCGAGCCAGCGACGGTGAGGGAGGGAGGCGAGAGGGCGTGGGGAGAGGGAAGGAGATGAGGCTGTTGTCTGGTGCGGCCGGGAACAAATGGGGAATTTGGGTCTGTTGACCGACCGAATGGAGAAGGTGAGAAGCTACGAAGATAATTTCGGTTTCTCGGTTGTTCGGTTCTGCAGCTTCAAAAACCAAACCGAATACCAAAAACCGAATAGGATTCAAATACAGTTCGGTTTTGTTTTTCGGTTTCGGTTTATTTTTGCCCACCCCTATCCACAAGTAAGTATAGATGGTGTGCTTGCACCTTCACATGGAACTTGAGGTGGTATTTTTGGTGGCAGGCAAATGATTAGATTTAGCCATGGAAAATTTCCAGTCAGTATGAATAGGAAAGATGTGGTATCTTATGGAGGTGCAATACAAAGAATGAAACAAACAAATAAAAATCTGTGTCACAATGGTTCGACCTCAGCTCATTCTAACCATGATCTATTCTTCTGAGTATAAATTAGCATGTACAATTTCTATTTCAATGATAATCAATAATGGTTAATCCAAAGCTTAGTGTGTCAATGTCTTTCTTAAAGCACAGCAACATGAAAGAATAGCTAGCTGATGGAAGATCCAACAACTTTCATTAGGGATGTGCTGAGAAACAAAAAACTTTCCACTTCTAGGCTGCATGTAGGGTATCTAAAGAACAGCTAGCTGCTTCAGAAAATGAACCACTAAAAACAATAATTCAGCCAGAATTATTTCCACTTCCTGAAGAAATTCAGCCAGAATAAAAACTCACATTATAATTCTTAAGAGTAAGCATATAGTAAAAGTTGTAAAGTGAATAGTTGACTGAGACAACAACAATTCCAAGCAACAGGCTAGAAGAGTATTCTACCTTGGACACCAATCAACATCCCTCAGGACCTGCAGCTCTGGTTATAAAAACTGGATTGATCTCTGTTTTTCTCTCTCTCTTTTTTGGAGGCGGATTTCATTAGAAGTGACAAGCAGCCGGAAAATCTAAGTAACATGCTCTAGCGCAGGCAGTTGTGGGCTTCTTGCTTGAATTTGTTACAGCGTGTCTGGAAAGCCACCAGTAGTTCCATGCAAAATTTGCCTATAAGGGTAAATGTCAACACTAATTTGACATGTAAACATCTTAGCAGACAACAATAAGATATTGCACAAAAAATATACACTAAATCCGTAGGCACGTGCTTTAGACTTTCATCCAACTTTGCTTGGGAAAAACTTCCTTGCCAGATGAGAATCTATAGTATGCAGATATATTAATGTAGAACTGAGAAGGCATTAAGGAAATTTTAGCTAATCAAAATTAGTTCTTCGTGTGGAAGAAGTAGAAATTGCGTGTATGTGGCCTCGGAACCTGTGTTCTTAGGACCAAGAATGTGTTCATGTCATCCAGTTTTATCTCAAGTGATTATCATGCCACCAGGTAATATTTTGTGAAGAACAAAATAAAGGCGATTCAGTTCAACTCTTCAAATGAAACATTCTATCTTAGAAATTTCTCTAATATGAGATTATTTATTATTGGTCTTTTTACCAGCCCATCCTCCCTGCGTATTGCACCACAAAACCACCATAATCCTATTAAGAGATGGTAACACCATCAATCTGGCCAAGAAACCTATATATGAACTTACCATACCAATTGGTTCGATTATGGTTGCTGCAACAAATAAATCAATAGTGCTCTATACTAACCTGAAGTTGCAGAGAAATAGAACCACACCAGCTTTGCTGCGAATCCAACACAAGGAATGTCATCCAACACAAGTTATTCATTTAAAAAAAAAACCCAAGGAATGAACAAAGCCTAGTGCTACCCTTAAATCAAACAATGACCATATCCATTTCCCCAAAATACTTCATATAATTGGCAATGGGATATGCATGGATTCCCATAAATGTAACTAAGATTTTTGATTTTTTCAGTTTTACTAACTGCAACTTTTCAAGTTTCAATTGCTCTTGCCCAATGAAATTAGCATGTACAACAGCTTCTACAGTTGTAGTACCAAGACTTTCTCAAGAGAGGGAACATATAGATATCATACAGTAAGGTTTATTTTAAGGCAAATGAGCTCTAGATGTAATAATCAAAAGTTAAGTATAGCTCTCCCACAATTTTACAAAAAAGACATTCAAAACAAAGAAAAAACAACATAGTCCTTGGTAGCTTCCATAAGAGAATACACGCTACACGATGGAGATGGAGCTCGCGTGTGCTTCCGAATCAAGCAAGGGTTTAACTTACAGCTTGTAAGATACTTCGTTCAGCTCAAAAACATCTGTACTTGATGACAGAAACATGAAAACTTGGAAACAATTTAGTCCAGGTTGTCAGATTGTTGAATAGTAGCAACAACAGTTGTACTCTGTATTACGTTGACATCACATAAATATGGAGGTTTAACTCCAAGCATATTCTGACCTTTGGCACTGATTCAGCTGAAAAAAACTGTCATATCTATATTAGCCTTAGTTTGATTATGTGGTTCACACCATTCCATACGAGGAGAAAACATGCATTGTTTGACATAGTGGTGCTTGAACATCTAGGGAGGAAACCACAGCAAAAGGTTTCCTGATGTCAGTTTGTGCAACCTTAAAACACTACATATGAATCAATTAAAGACCCTCTACAATGTACATGACTCTGGTGTAGCTTTCTTGCACAAATTGAAAGCGAAAACATGCTGAAAATCAATGACAGCTGAGAGAATCTCACATGTAGTAAATGACTAAAAGTGAATATATCAAACTTTCACTGTAATCGAATGAAGGATACCAAAAAAAGGATTATTAATCAGTAGCACAATAAAAGCTATTTCACCTTTTTGAAAGCAAAGTCTAGACTTCCTGAAAGATGATAAGCGTTTTACAAATATGAAATTCCTGCAATGGAACAGAAGAAGCAAAAAGCACAAGAGAAGAAACAATTACCGGTAGAGAAGAACCATTTTACGATCTCTCACCAGCTAGATGATCAACACCCAAATACTACAAAAGAATGATACAAATTAAAACTTTAAATGTTCCAAAGTCTTTTCTGCAATTTTTCAATACGGAAGGGTCTATTTTAATAAACTGAAGACCTGCAGGTAATTTTAAAGAAGCTGAGGTCTTTTCTACAAAATTGCCTCAGCCGAAACATTTCAATTCCTCTGCAATCTCTCACCAATGGAGCAATGATGCAAACATCGGATTTGAACTGTTTTTATTTTTACTCAGATTACTGATGTCGTGTTACCACATTATAGAAAGAGAAACAAAAAATGCCGAGTTTCCAAATCTATGTAATCTTGGAAGCAATTGTTAGGCACAAATTCTCACCACAAACTTAATTTTCGACAACTATGAAATAATAGCTTCAAATCAGCTTACCAATCTTTCTCCTAAGAAAGTGGAAGCACTGGATGGATCTTCCCTGGAACAGCAAGACCTGCCCACGAGAATAAAGTAAACCCCAGAAGCAACTCCATCATAGCCTGCTAGAAGCACACCTGAAGGCAGATAGATGATGGAGGAGCAATCGGCAAGTAGCCGGTTGATGATCTCCTCATTCCGACTGAACCAGTTGACCCTGTACTGGATTCCTTGCAATTCTGACCCCAATGACAATAGCATCGTCACTCCACCAATCCAGGAAACCCCAGCGGCAACTCCTCCCAAACACGCTAAATTGAGTGGATTCCGAGCAAAGGGGAACCAAGATACAAGTCACCTTTGAGTAGATCGGAGTGAGGGTGTTGAACATGGTGCAGGAGACGCAACGCTCATCACACCCCTGCAGCAGCACCGGCCGTCGCCAGTGGTGCTGCTGCTGGTCCTGGCTCTGCTGCCGCCACCTCCGGCCGGCCTCCCTCCACTGCTTCTTCGTCTGCACCAAACCCACAACCGACCTTAGCAACTGAAAGTCACCACACCCCCAAGAAATCAACCACCCAACCGACAAGCAACCCTCTGCTCGTATTTACGTCGGTCTGGCCTGACTGACGTAAATATTACACTATTTACATCGGCCAGGCCAGGCCAACGTAAATATGCCACGCTATTTATGTCAGCCAGGCCAGGCCGACGTAAATATTCCACGCTATGTACGTCGGTTAGGCCTGGCCGACGTAAAAACCTGGCCTATTTACGTCGGCCAATAGGCCTTTCCAAAATTTAATTTTTCCCGGCTCGATGGGACACTATTTATGTCGGCCAAGCCGACATAAATACATGTATTTACGTCGGTTTAACATGGCCGACGTAAATAATGCCCTATTTATGTCGGTTTTTTTAGGCCGACGGAAATATATTTGGCCGACGTAAATATATCGGATTCCTGTAGTGTTGCTTCTTCAGCTCTTCAATATGTGCAGTAGTGTGCTTATCCAACTCGGCCAATATTGCGTTGAACTTACGTGCCTGATTCTGCTTGTATAACCTCTTAAATAGGTTCATCAGTTTCTTATTCTTGAACTGCCTGAAAAAATTTGCTCCCAAATGTCTCATGCACCACCTGTTTTGCATGTCACGCCATGGAAAAGGCTCATCAAGGTCCTCCTGTAGAGTCTTAATTGCCGAGATGATACCTTTATGACGATCATGGATGATGCACACATTGGGCCGATCACGAACTACCCCAAACTTCAAATGTCTGAAAAACCACAGCCAGCTATCCCTGTTCTCACCCTCAACAAATGCAAAGGCCAATGGAAGTATGTGGTTGTTCGTGATCAACGCAATGGCGTTAGAATCGCCCTTGTATTTCCCAATCGGGGAATGTACCATCGCACGACAAAGAATGGATGACAAGATGCACGAATGACGCA